>JAWZYV010012490.1:0-197414 GCA_038373885.1 Cheiracanthium punctorium
TGGATAGGGGTAATATTAACTATTTTCATATTCTTATTTAAGGTAATGGAATCATGGGTAAAGTTAATCACTTGAATTAAACACAGACTATTATCATTGATGGTGGAAATAGCGTTCGCAACAAGAAAGGAAGTTAAATTTGTATCAGGATTAGGTTCAATTATTACAGTAGAATTTTTGAAAGAGGGATCACAGTGGAATAGTTACAAAAAATATCTTTTGAGAATAAGCGGGTAAAATGATCTTAGCGGGCAACTTGCCAAAAAGAGAAAAGTCAACATCGGCAATAGCATCATCATGTGCACTTGGCACGACAGCATTCAGAGAAAACGGGGGATGTTCATGCGTCCAGACCACACTAATATCATCATTAGATAAAATACAGTTGTCACAATCGATATGAAATTTGTAAGTCTTTAGAAAGTCCAGACCCAAAATGACATCAAAGTTAGGAGAAAGAAAACTCTGAGCAACCAAAAAATTACACGAAAATGGGGTGTTACAAATGTGCAACTCAGTTTGAATTAATTTGGGGGTGACAATGTCGAAACCCGTCAGCACTTTTAAAGAGAGGTGAGAACTATCAAATTCTTTGAAGTTAATTAGAATATTAAAAACATTAGAAGAAATTAAATTAACACTGGCACCGGAATCTACGAGTGCACGAAACTTAAAATTGCCGAAATTAACAGAAATTATGTGTAAAGAACTTGACACACGTACTTCGGGTTGCACCGCGGGATCAAACGGGGAATTAATGGAGTGTTGTGATCCAGACCAACCCCCCCCCCCAAATTTAGTTTAAATTCGCATCGTTAACCCCACTCTGATTAGAGCCTGAAGCATTTGCAGGAGCCTGATTTTCCTGACGAGGCCTGTGTTGGGATCTTGCTGTCTGGTCACGTTGTTTATTCCTGCAATCTCTTGCATAATGTCCTGGGCGTTCACAGTAAAAACAAGTTATGTTACGTTGAGTGTGGGCAGGTTGGGAATTTCGTTGCGGAGGAAAAGATTGTGGAATAAAACTCTGCGACTCTATTTGTGACAACTGAGCCTGCATCGCAGCCATCTGGCTGGTCAGCAATTTAAGACTCTTAGAGTATGATTCAGTGGTGGCCTTAAGGAGCCTCTCAAAGTCGCCTTCCACAATCTGGGAATGTGCCATTATGGCATTAACGATGTCTGACAGGTGGCATTGGAGTGCCACTTCCACACGTTTCGCGACCTGGTCTGCATCTTCAAAAGTTTTGGGGTCTACAACAACGACCTGGGCCTTGATGTTTGGGAGAAGTCCCGCTTTAAATTGTGAAAGGAGCATCTCCTGCAAAAAACTCTTGGGTATAGAGTCTGAGGAATCTACGGGATTTTTGAGGGCCTTATGGGCAATTCCTTCCAGCCTAATGGCGTAATCGCGCACTCTCTCCCCAAAATTTTGCTTGCAGGACGTTAAGTTTTGTATGTCCTGGGCTAAGGATCCTGCTTCTGCAAAGTGTGCCATGAAGCGGTCCTTGAACTCTTTTAAAGTCAGACCTTCAATTGCCTCTAAGGTAGAGGTGTAGAATTGGAGAGCAGCACCCTCCATTTTCAATTTTGCCACTGCCATAGCCTGGTCATCTGTCCAGGCAGCCAAGGGCTGAATTAGTTGCAAAGAGTTAAAGAATATAGAGCAGTTAGAACCGGAAAGTGATAGCAGCATGCCGATAAAAGCCGGACTTGGCAATGCCGCCGCCCTAGCACCTTCTTCTAGGGCCATACTTGACATAAACAATGGAAAATAAACTTACAAGAATTTTGAAACACCCGAAAAGAAAAGTTAGCACCCTAGTTGGCGCACCCCTCGGTTTCTCAAGACAGTCCCCAGTTACAAAGAGAAATTTAAGTGCATCATAAAATAAAAATTTTCTGTGTCCATTTCACCGTCTTACACACACAAGATTGGCAAGGAGAGGTCACGGCACCATTTGTGGTATCTACTACCACTGCCGTGAAAAAAAGACTTAGAAAAGGTAAAATTTAGATTTCCAGATTAGCAAATTTCCAAAACAAAATTAAGATTTAGATAAGAAAGACCGTGTGTTGTGTCCGCCAAAGTTTGTTAAACAACCCAAAGTTCTCAGCCTTGCCGGATGTGTGTGTTTGAGGTGTGGTAAAATAAACACAGTGACATTGCTTTAGATCACCAAAATACAAATTTTATTTAACAACAAAAGGGTAAACATCTAGTAGCCTCACAACATTAGTATATGAAGAAATAAAAGTAAGAAAATCACTTTGCAGGGGTATTACAGCGCGTGGTAGAAATGCACAAAAAAATAATCTTAGAGTGATTTAGTTTCCCATAAATTGCCCTGGGTAAAAGAAAAGTAAAAAAAAAGAAAGAAATGCTTATTTAAAAATTGCCATGAGAGAAAGTAGCTCGATTGGGATCTCAAGCAAAAGTTACATTAAAATATTGTATTGCTGCAGCATAAATGAAAAAAATATTTATCCTATCAAAAGAGAAATTGGGCAATCAAGTCCCCACCTTCCCAAGCCTTTACAAAGCATCAAATGAAAATCCCACACAAAATCTTAACCTGTTTCTTATATCCCCTCATTTACGAATCCAACAGAAGAGCATAAATTGTTAACCAAATAAAGAAAGAACTTTATTATTATGACACCAACATGTGCAACAAATTTTTGAAATGCAGACCAACTCAATCAAGTAATTACAGTGAATAGCATTGGTATAGCAAGAAAATAAGCAAGATTTATGACCTTCCAAAACTAGCTAGGTAAAGAAAAACACAGCATTAACAATTATCAATTGACAAAGAATTTAAACATGGCGTTACTGGTAAGTTACAGCTCAGGATAATACTTAAAGGAAAATTTTTGCTTTTACAATTTGTCTTCAATTCCCCCCTTTATTTTATTAGGTTATTGTGAGAAAAAAGGAAACTTCTTAGGTTGGAAAGTTGATGGGTGGTTTGGTCTTCTAAGTCAATCGTCTGACATGTCTGGGAATAAAGAAGAAACAGGAAAGAGCTCACCCGTTTGACCAGCAGTGATTGGGGTTGGAGATTCCTCAGGGCGCGGATGAGCGGATGCTGGAGGCTCCCGGAGCCGGCATCTTGGTCTCTCCCTGGATGGAAACTCGATCCTTCAGCAGGCACTGCGGTCGTCGGCGATTTTGTGGTCTACCCGGAGCTTTCCATTTTTATGGCGATCGGCTCCCTAGCTGTGAATGAATGGCCACATTGCAGGATTTCTGGGTCTTTTGCACGGCTGGTGGTGCAGAACTAAAACGGGACGCCCCTGCTGCAATCGCTCTCCAGCAAAGCAGGGGGTAGGGGCCTCAAGCCCAAATGGACGAAATCATAGGTGGGAAACTCGTACGAGGCATCGGTGTTGCATCGTGAACGGGGCCTAAACCATCAGCGTGTTGCAAACAAAAAAGAAATGAGGTGAGGCTTCCGGTCTGTTTACACACAAGCCAATAACAAAATAGTAAGGATCACATCGAAATGTTGGCCCTCTGGCCTAAGACTTCGGGGAACTACATGCTACGATGTCAAAATGGAGCGTCCAAGCCTCTATGTAGGCCAAAGAATAAAAAAGACGAGACTAGCTTTTGGAAGCACACTCCTCACTGCCCAGCGTCAGCTCTCAGAATGATCCTCTTTTTTCTTCTTCTGCGAGGAGCTTCGCAGAGATGCCGTCTCCGGGGACCAATCAGAGCGCACCATCTCAGCCTCGGAGGTTCGAGAACTTTCCAGCGAGTTCCACCCCGCGAAACACGAACGAGGGGGGAAGGAAAAGGAAGATGAAAAAACGGTGGCTAGCGACCGGTAAGAGGCTTCTAGCGGAAAAGAAACGATCTTGGCCGAGAAGAAACGCTGGCAAGGTTGAGCAGAGCGGCCATCTTGAATTGGGAAAAAATTACTTAATTGATCAAAAATGCATTAAAAATGTTATTAAATTTCCTAAAAAATTTAGCGGGAGATAGCTAATCGTCCGAGACAATCCTGAGTAAAATTGGAGTTAAAATTTAAATCAGAGGTGGGTAAAAATTAATTAAAAACCGGACTTGAACAAAAGATTAATGCAAGAAGTGAGTTAGGCTATTGAAGGGAAAAATAAGAAAACTTAATAGTTAGCAGGAAATCGGCAGAATTTACATGATAATTAAATTTACATCTCTGGAGACAGGGAAAACAAGGGCAGAATTAGTTTAAAGGAAAAGGAAATTATTTAGAAAGAGCCCCCCCCCCCCAAAAAAAAAAGGGATAATTAGTAGCAATTTAAAAAAAAACAAGCTATTGAGCTATAGAAGAAGAGTCACCCAGACCATTATATCTCCTGACAAAAGGTATTTAAAATAACTTCCCAGTTAATTACTAGCATTGGACAACAAATAATTAATGGTTAATACACTTAAAATAAAAATTACTGCCTTTGATTTGTAAAAACATATTCCCCCCCATAAGCAATACAACAATGTTTTATCGCAAGTAAATTTGAAAAGTAAAATCATGCAATCAGAACTTATCGAACTGAAGGAATCGCTGGCACTCGTAGAAAAAACAAGCAGTCCGGAGAAAATTGCTTTTCCCACAAAATCCTCTGTTAGAAGAAAATGCATTCGTAAACAGTTTTTTTATGAAGCAGATGATGAAATAGTTTGTGACCCTGAAAAACATTTTCAGGTAAATTTTTTTAACACCTTACTGGATCTAGCTACTTCCTCTTTAAATAACAGATTCAGTCACTATAAAGAATTTAAAGAAAATTTTGGCTTTGTTTTTGATGCAGAAGATTTAAAAAATAATAGTGATCAGCACTTGAAAGACAAATGTATGAATGCAGAAAGACTGCTTACAAATAAAAACACAGAAAAAGATATTGATGGAATGAACTTTTTTAGAGCTCAGTACTTTTAGAAACATCGCAGCAGATAATATGTCTCCTGCAAGTACTTTAAAATATTTACTTGAAACAGGATTGGATGAAGTTTTACCGAATTTATGCATCATACTGAGAATTTTATTAACAATGCCTATGACTGTTGCATCTGCTGAACGCAGCTTTTCAAAACTAAAGCTCATTAAAACTTACTTAAGATCAACTATGTCTCAAGAAAGGTTAGTTGGATTGTCTCTAATATCAATTGAAAATGACAATGCGCGTTCACTCAATTACACAGAGTTAATTGATGAATTTGCAAATAAAAAGGCCCGAAAAATCCCGCTATAAAATATGCCACTAAACAATCTTCTGAAGAAGATTTAATGCATTATTTGGTTTTTGATTCTTCAGCTGAGTAAATATAAAAGCCAATAGTTCAAATTATTTCTGGGAATGAGTCTTCACCAACCAGCAGAAGATTCTTCCATTGACTGATATTACACGAATCCATTACACTAACACGATTGACTGATATAAACCCTAAAAATAAACTAGCAAATAATCATTTTTGCCAATTCACGATCAACTGTAAATTAGCTATTTTTAGAAATGTATACTTCTTTTTTACTATTAAAATTTAATAATTTCTATTCATATTTTTTAAATTATGTTTTGTTTGCATTATTTTAATGTGTCCTAGAGGAATCAAGAACTGGTTTATTAAACTAAAGCTTAACAATCGTATTTTATATTGGTCCTAACCAAGATAAATTAAACAAATAAGAAAAAAAAAAAAAAAAATATTGTATAAATCAGAGGTTTCCAAACTGTGTGCCGCTGTGTGTGAATATTTTTTCACAATGAGTGAACCTATTATACATGTATCAATGCATTTATGTATATGTACGTATGTGTGTATGGAGGCATTAATATTTGAAAAAGTGTACAGGGCCGCCTATCTTGATTTTGACCAGGGCCGCCTACTTTGACTTTGCCTAGGGCCGCCAAATTTCTGTGGCCGGGCCTGCCCTTTACAATCTATATTTAAGGTAAATGGCATTTCTCTTTCATTGCACGGGCAATGCCGGGCCACACTACTGGTGTACATTAGGGTGGATCGAATTTTTTTTTTTTTTTCGAAATCTTTATCTCCTGAGGTGTTAAAAGTTGTAAATTGATATAAATAAGACATGTGTAAAATTTGAATGTTCTACGACAACGTCTTGGGGTTGCGCATCGAGCTTGAAATTTAGAAGTTTTTGAAAAATATGACTTTTTCAGAAAATCGATGAAAAAAAATCCTTTTCCAAATTATTAGGCTCCCGAGGTTTTACAGGTTGTATATTGTTATGAATAAGACGTATGAAAAATCTGAAAGGGCTGTGACAATTTCTGGGAATTGCACATCGAGCTTGAAATCTATAAATATCTGAAAAATTTGCGTTTTTTTGACAAAAATATGTAGAAAGCAAAAATTATATTTTTAATGAATTAGTCCCTTTCAAAAATAGTCCGTAACGTTCGCAGCTCTTCTCTAGTACAACCATAATCCTTACTACATTACTCAGGGCCCACCTCGTATATTTGCCTGCGATCCGAGTCCTGACCGTGCCAGCCCAAGCATCCAATTATTTGATCATGCGTTTTAATGAATAATGTAAAGCCTAACTTCAAATCAAACTGTGGCATTTTTTGTCAAGTGTAATAATCTAGATCGTAGGAAACCATCATCTGATAGAGGGATAGACAGCAAATTTTGGAGTGGCTGTTTGCTATGGTGTGAAGTTGGCAAATACAGCATTGCAGAGATTTAGTTAGATTGGAGAACTGCATTTCTAGATTTCGGATGACGCCTTTGTTATTTCCAGAATTCGATGATTCGCCACCACAGTCAGTGCATGTGAGGGTGCCAAGATCAATAGATTTGTGTCAAACTCTCCCAAATTTCCATTGAAATTCTTAAAATCAGATCGCGACACACGGCCAAAGTATGTTGAACCCAAGTTCGATTATCAGCGGGATATTTTCTTTGTGACAAACACTTGGGTGTAATTTGCAGACAACAAATTTTTCTATGTGCCTGGTTTTGTTGTTCCTCCTATCAAAACACAATCCAAAGAACATTTTAAAGCCTTCTTCTGTTTCTTCCACTGCGAGTCATCTTAGACATCCTCTAACTTTATGTGGGTTGAGAATCAGTTGAGAAGGTTTCTCACCATCTACATTCCTTCCGCTTTCTAGATTGGGAAATAAAGTTGATACCAAAGTTCCTGCTGCCCAATCCGTAATAACTTTGTGTAACAGACTTGTGAAAGCACTGAGATTTTCATTCTAACTTGGTCGTTTGTGAACGCATCTCCCAAAGTGGCGGTAGATAGGCATTCAGCGTTTTCTTCAGTCTTTCGTACTTCTCTTTCATTATTTTCACTTTCCAAATCAATGACTCGAGTTAAAACATACACTGGATATTGAAAATTTCACCTCTTTCTCCACCAATCTCGAAATTTCTCTTTTCAACCTTTCAACTTTCCTCTCATTCACCATAAACTTCTCTACTTTACAATTATATCAATTGTCACATATATAGCTCCCGTCTGGTCTGCTAATGACTCCCGTTCTGTGTGAGGTATGTGAGGCTGTGAGCCACACCTGCTCCGGGAAAAGTCAGTACATTTGCAAGTGCGATATTCAAAAGCTCGGTAAGGGAGAGTTTTTACCACTTTTTTCATAAACAATTCCTTATATCCGTCTCTAACATACGATTCATTTAGCTGCTGAAATTGCTCATGACCTTTTCTAACCATCTCTTGAATTCCTTACATTGACACAGTAGGGACACTGGCCTTGATCCAAATTTTCTGTATTTTGATCGCCACAACTAAGGTTACTTCTCCTTCCGGTGGATCCTGCCCTCTTTTCAGAAATTTTTCTTCTAAAGTACAAAATAGTAATATAGAAGTACGAGTATGTCTTCTTTTGTTGGTAACTTGGTACAAGGTAATTCTTTTGATATTCCCCGCTCATCTATGAACACTGATTTTATTCCATGTTCTGTTGCAGACAGTTTCTCTCTATTCAGAATCGTAGCAGTGCAAGGCCCACCTTTTAGCTTTTTTGAGAGTAAACTGGGAGCACCATCTATCTGAAACGTTTAACTAAATGCCTGTTTCAGCAAAATATACCATGCCTGATTTAACCGAACGCATGTGTATCGCCATCACTCGGCAGGCAAACCGGCACTAGTTGTCTAAAGCACAGCTTGCGTACTGCGCCCAAGACAAAACGACAGCATGACGTGTGCATTGTATAAAACTATTCGTAAAGCCATTTTTTGTGATTTACGGAGCTTCTCTGAACATTTTTTATCATATAAAAGGACCAAATTATTTTTAACAAATAAAGTTTGCTTTCTACATAATTTTTTCAAAAAACATATAATTTTCAGATATTTATAGATTTCAAGCTCAATGTGCAATCACTAGAAACTGTCGTAGCCCCTCCAGATTTTGCATACGTGTTTTTCATAGCAATATATACTCCCAAAGCCTCGGGAACCTAATAATTCGGAAAAGAATTTTTTTGGTAGATTTTTTAGAAAGTCACATTTTTCAAAAATTTCTAAATTTCAAGCTCGATGCGCAACCCCAAGATGTTGTCGTAGAACATTCAAATTTTACACACATCTTATTCATATCAATATACAACTTTTGAGACCACAGGAGATAAAGATTTAAAAAAAAAAATTTTTTCGATCCACCCTAGTGTACATATATAAAGGTAATTTCAAATGAGACAGTACAAGCCTGGGTTATTTTCCGTTATGCACACCCCATTCGAATTTGGCGATTTTTTTTTTATCGCCAAGTAGATACAATATTTTTTTTTTTTTGGTGATTTTTTTGCCAAGTAACTATGAAGGGATTTTTTGTGGCAATTTTTTTTTTTTTTTCAACATGCAATGCCTGAAAAACACAAAATTTGGCAATTCTACAGGAAAATCAGAAATAAACATATAAAAGTAGACTCACCCTTGT
Source organism: Cheiracanthium punctorium (assembly GCA_038373885.1). Lineage (NCBI taxonomy): Eukaryota > Metazoa > Arthropoda > Arachnida > Araneae > Cheiracanthiidae > Cheiracanthium > Cheiracanthium punctorium. The sequence continues at coordinate 8,925 of JAWZYV010012490.1, forward strand.
AAACGTCGACATAAATGCAATTACTTCTTCAAAATCAAAAATTTTATACAAGACATGAAAAAATGACAGTTACTTTAATGAAAACATTGGTTACTCCTTGGAATAAGAGCAGAAATACAGGGGTCTGTTTAGAAGAAATTTGGGTCCGTTAATGGACCCATCACAAAATATTTTATCCTAAAAACAGACCTTTCAAAAATACTTTATCTTAAAAGTGGACCCTTCACAATATTTTTCATTTGGTAAACGGGCCTTTCACAATATTCTTCCTCTAGTAAACAGCTACCCTTTCACAAATCTGTTTATTTCTTATCCTAAAAAACGAGTTTTTCACAAAATATTTTATCTTAAAAACCAAACCTTAACAATATTTTCCCTTTGAAGAACGGGTCTTTCATAAAATCGGTCTTTTCCCAAATATGTGTCTATAAATTAATATTTGCAAATCGAAGGAATTTTCCTAACATAAATTGACGCATAATCAAAACTTTGCCAGTTTACATATACAGGCTTTTTTAATACGATGTTCTTTAAAATATCTTAAAATAGAACTTTAATTTAATACTAAATTTGTATTTAAAATTGTATATTTTGTAATAATTCACGAAAACAAGACCCTATTTTCACAAACACAGGACCCTGGATAAGCCTGATTGAATGCTAGATTCAGATTCACAAAATCATGAGTGAATTTTTCACAAAAACAGGACCCTGTCTGAAAAGTCTGGACAGACCCCTGAAATGCAAACATTTTATCCAACAGCATCTAAATATCAGTTTAAATCTACCCCCATCTGTTACAAAAACCAATAAATACTCTAAAGTATAATATATGCAAAAAATTTATCCAACAACATCAAAATATCATACAGTTTAAATCTGCCCCTCATCCCTTACAAAAGCCAATAAACTCTCTAAAGTATAATATATGCAACAGCATCAAAATCCAACAGCATCAAAATTTTAAATCCACCCCCCATCCCTTACAAAAGCCAATAAACCTGCAAAAGAATAATTTATGATGTTACTTTATGTTCCATAGGAAAATTAGTTGCAATTGCTCCTGATAGCATGTACTTCTCCCAAAACACATACTTCTCACATATAATTGATCCAGTTTACAACAGTATTGTGGTTCATGTTAGGGTATTTTTCATAAAACTTCACGGAAGTTAAATCCTCACACCAGCAGTAAATGAAATGTAAAACTGTTTTGAAACTCAATCGAGATTTTCGAACCAATTTCCTGTGCGAATGCCGACGCTACTTTTGTTAGGAAAAAAATGCTATTTCTTTACTTACTTTTATTTCCATGACATTTTATGCCTAAATTTGCTAAAATGAAAAACGAAACTTTTGTAAACTCCTTTAAAAGTTTTCTAAGTGAAAACGTAACTTCGTTAGCATTTGAAAATCGCGGTGTAAACATAGTCATATCTTTAAACGCCGTGATAAAAAGTTTACATTTCTCGCCAATAGATGGCGCTGTTCCTAATTTGTATAAAATAAGAACTCTTTTTTTCCCTATGCAAATATCCATCATAGTCCTGCACTAACTGGCAGATATAAAAAGGGCATCACAAGTTAACTTTTCAGAGTTCTTGGTCTGTCTCTCCGAAAGCTCAGCCACTACTACTGTGATGTGTGTGTAATCAAAGATGTAGCTATGAACCGTGTGGTTCAACAGATGTGATTCAACTAGAACCGGATCCGTGGATCCGTGCAAACCATGCTGATGTATTCAGTGTGATGTGTTTTTGAAACCAAAAGATCGCCGCTGGCGACTTCTTCTAAAAGCTTGTTTCTTGTGCTACTAGATGATTGCTGTTTAATGTGTTGTGTCTTCATCATGTGCACTGTGTAAGCCTACCATAGTCATCTTGTTTCAATAAACTACAGAAAAGGTACCTACTTTGTCTTTCTTGTTTAAACACATATTCAAACACATATTCAAGACTTCTACTGTGCAACTCAAGTTAAATAAGTTTCAACCCTGCCTAAAATCTACAAAATTTATTTTACAGATAAAATCAAGTAACTATTCAATTTCAGTCAATGACTTCTAACTTGTTTGTTCGATTAGTTTAATTTATAATATAATTAATTCTTCAACTTTTACAAGACCTTAGATTACATTTCCACATGAAATGACCACTGAAATTATATAATTTCATATGATGTTGCGTAGCACAGTGCATGTATAATGGTAAAACTACAAATTTTTGAAAATGCTTAACCCGTAAGCAGGCGCGCCTACTTTTGTAACTTAAGCACTCGCGTGGTGTAAATCTTACCCCATTTTGTCTTCTTTATATTTTTAACTAAAAACGTTTGAAAAACAAATTTGTGGACTTAAAACCTAAAATACGTCAGTTCTATTACGTTTCATGGGTGGAAATGGTGCTTTTCATATTTATTTAAAGAGATTTTCTAGCAGTTCCTTTAGGTATGCCTAGCATACCTAAAAGCACTAATTACTTTATTAATATGATATTAGTTTCAACTAATAGCCTTTTGTCAATACATACCAGTAGTGTAACGTCAATTTATATTTAATTTACATTTAGTTTACGTTAACAGCATAATGAAACATTGTTAGTCGCGCGGGAGTATTTAATCCAAAAGTGGAATTTTCTTCTCTTCCGGATAACAAAGAAACGATTATTTCACCCACCCCAACTAGATCTTGACCTTGAAAGGTAGAAGATGGGGCAAACTTGTTCTAAAAAAATTTCTCCCCTTTTACGAAGAAAAAATGTCGCTGGGGTCATCGCGCCTACTTACAGTTTAACAGCATCCTCTTCAGTCATCAGCAAATCCCAAATATTCATACTGTCATATACAAAAAAAAAAAAAAAAAAAAAAAAAATCCCACAACACTTAACACAAAACTTTGAACTACACTATACAAAATTCCTTTTACATACAAAATGAAACAACTTTATTAAAGTACTTAACACAATAATCATTACCTGCCGTACGGCTTTAAAAGAATGTTCTAGAAAATCACCAGTGATTGGCTCTTATTCTGGGAGTAACGACCACCACACAAGATGAAAAATATGAAACTAAAATAAAATGGCTCATTTACTACTCACTATACGTTTGCAAATGAACATATAACACACTTGCGGATTAGTACAATAAGTATGCCGATTAATATATTGTCCTTTGCTTTTCAAGCAGTAGCGAATGTACTACACACTAAGAAGCAAGGTTACCAAAAAAAAAAAAAAAACCCAAGATCACCACAAGATATCGTCACCAAGCTTCACCCTCTACTGCCGGAAAAAAAATTGCCAAATTTGGCTGGGGTACACTTAACATAAAAGTACCAACCGAATAATTGTAACAAATTAAAATTGCATGTAAATTACACTAACAAAAACAGATAGAAACATCAAATTCATTATAAAATTACTCAAAAATCTCCAACCACTGGTCCATATTTAACCTAAAAAACATGTGCAAATTGAACAACTCCCTTAACAGATAATTTAAAATGAGCGAACAGTGGACAGTTTTTTACCTAAAAAAACTTCAGTGGATTAAACAATCTAGTTGTACAGCTAATATAAACTGGAGAAACACTAGGCTGTTTTTAACTAAAAAAAAAACTTCAGTGTATGAAGCAACCTAGTTGTACAGCTAGTGTAAAGTGGACAAACACTGGCCTGTTTTTAACTCAAAAAAACTTCAGTGGATTAAGCAGTTTAGCTAGACACCTAATCTATTGGGTTGGCAACAAAGTAACTGCGTTTTCTTGTATAAAATTCAAGCAAATAAGTTTTCAACAAGTTTTTAATTACAGGTAAGCTGTGCCTGAACACACGATTCATGTTTGTTACATTTTAAAGTAAGAATTTCACTGGCAGTATTTTTTTTCGTCCATAAAAGATGGCCACCCTCCCCCTTTTTTCGCTTCTATCCTCCTTAGAGGACAATATTAAAAATGTCCTGAAATGAATTTTTAGGTATTCGTGACTGCTGTATTTTACAGAAAGAATTTCACGGATATCTCTATTTTTATTTGAGATCACGCGGGATATGTGAAAAGAACTTTTTGGCCCCTTACCCCCCCTAAGATTACGAATTTTGGAAAATGCTCTCTGATCTAGCACCTATGTTGAAGAACTCACGTACGTGCCAAATTTCGCATAATTAACTTCAGTAGTTTTGGCCAGGCGAAATATTGACATAAAGAAAAACGCAATTACTTTGTTGCCAACCCAATAAAATCAGCATGATTAGAATAGCACATAAATAGCACTAACAAAAACATAAATTATTACTTTAAAAGTGATAAAAAAAATTTAGAGAATTCAAAAATTCTTTAAAAAAAATCTCCTTAATTTTATTATTTACTTCACACTTGCAGAAATGTCCCTTATGCCATGTTCTCTCGCTGGCTTAGCGTATTGTTACAAAATAATAACTTAATTTGCTCTTGTATTGCATGTTTTGTCATGAAACTAGTTTTACTGACATAATAGCGACGTCCTAATATAATGGTAAACCTGTGAAAGTAACCCCATAGTCTTGGCAATTTGGCGACAAATGGTAGCTTCTAGAAAATTCATGTCTCGAGACTCTATGTTAATTAGGGAAGATTTTTCCAGAATATTCTGGTGACGTCATTACCTCTATAAAAGCGCTTGTTTCTCTCTGTGGAGGGGGAGTTCAGTGATAGACCTGGAACAGCGCGGTTGACTCTGTGATCTTACAAATCTAGCATTTATTTCAGTTTTTTGTTTTGAATCTTTGCAATTATAAATATTCATCCATTTTGCATCATACATGCAGAGGATTACATAAAAATCTGGTAATTACATAAATGATTCAAAGGGGGCACAGCAAAAATTTTGTGGGGGGACCTCAGATTTTTGTGGTACACCACTTGCATATTGATTGTTAAACTAATTATTAATGTTACTAGTAGCAGGTAAATGAAAAGGACGTTCCCGATGCTACATTTCTGTTTGCTGTATTTAAAAGGCAACAAATATTTTTTTAAAGAATGCATTGCCATTTTAAAAAATCAAATAATAAGTTATCAACACAACTTTTATTAGTGCTTTTTTTATCGAATATAACAATAAAGGGCTACAAACAGCTTTTCAAATGATTCCCCCCCCCCTTAAATTGCTACTCAAAATAGTAGGGGGAGGGGTCACAAAACTAGCTTTGCTCACTTCTAATTTTTGTCTTACCCCGCTACTGTTGTAAAGGGTCGTTTAATAGATCATATTTTTATTACAAGATAGTTTTAATAGATAGTATTTTTCAAAGGAGCCATAAAACGATTGTCAATTTTGACTTCAATGTCTCCTGTAAGTAGACATTGAAGTCTCTTTACAGGTTGAGTTTGATTTTGAGAGGTTGGCTGATAGAGACCCTTAGCCAGGAGGCTGTCGTCTCGATTGTTCCAAAGTAGGAAAACTCTATGGTAAGGAAAGATAAAAGGAGGTGAATGGGAAGTTTTGGCAAATTAGAATGGGAACATGGATATACCAAGGCCTAGGGGAAAGAAAGAGGACTGCCAGGCGTTACAGGGATGCTTGGTGCTGCGAACTGTTTAATCAGTCTAGAATCCACACTGTGGAATGTGAAATGGGATAAACATAGGCCAATCATTGCTCAAGGCCGGAAGAGGAGGGGAGGGGGATAGAAACAGTATAATACTGCTTTTTTCCATTCTTGTGAGAGTGAACAACAAAGCATAGCCTGAGTAATTTTATTCTGATTTATTGGCTTTTTAAAGAGCAGTCATAGGGGTACACTACAGAGAAATGCTTTCGACATAGGCAGAGCTGTAGCGAGCAAAAAATGATAGAAGACTGAAATTTTGTAACTTAAATAAATTTTGTGAACTTAATGTATGGGCTCATTTTATAAACTGAGAATTTTTTGTTTAGGGACCACCAAAAATGCACATTTTATAGTTATTTAGATTTAACCTTCTGAAAATTATAATCATTACCGTAAAATTCTGTACTTTTTTTTTTACATAACTTTGGGATTTACTGTACATGTACTTATGATAAATATTTAAAGAATAAAAACCTAGGTCAGTGTTTTAGAGATATTTTGTGTAGACTGACAAGTAATTTTTTTTTCTTTTTTAAAATCAGCAAAAACAGTTGCAAGAACAATTTATTTGAGGCATATTTAAAAAAAATATTTTCTTAGTATTCATATAAACTGTTCATGTTTATTGAGCTTGTATTAAGTTGTGCAATATTAAAAAGCTTACGGGTGGCCACTCAAAATTTCAAGCATAGTGGCCACTGGCCGCCGACAAATTTTCTTAATTTTGACCTCTAGATTTATTTTTTCCTATACAGTAGAAAGCCAGAAATCCGCACAGCTTGGGACCATGGCTTGTGCGGATTTTAGGATTTTGCGGATTTTGGGCCATAAAATTCATCATAATCAATAATCATTACATTTCTGATTTTAAAAAAGTAGAATACAATTACAATGAAATAAAAACAGACAAAAAGACAATAAAAACAGTCAAAAGTATTTACTTATATTTTCACATTAAATATAAAAGCATAGGAGAAAAAAGAAAATATTACAAGAAGATTAGCAAAGCAAATGGTTTCAAAATTTTCTTTTTCTAATTTTGAAAGCATATTGTATGGTGATTTGTTTTAAAATATCATTTTTTCCTACTTCAGTTTCTTTTTCTTTCTTTCTTTCCTTTCTTTATTTTTGCAAATTGTATATTATCATTAATTCTTGTTTTGTTACAGAACTTTGCTGTTCTAAAAATTTAAGCTATTCTTCTCCTAACTTTAAACTTTTATGAAATGGATTTTATTATTGTGTATTATTATTATTATTATTACCCACGTTTTCATCATCAGAATCATATTTATGTGGATTCAAGACACTTTTAAACAATTTCACCACTGGCGGATGACTTCGAATTTCATTATTTACATCAGAGAAGGTGTGCAGATTTCGGACGTTTGCGGATTTTAGGTCGGCGGATTTTTGGCTCTCGACTGTACATGTTTATGCTATGTTTGGCAAGGAAAAAAGTTACCAAGGTTAGATGATGGCGACAAAAAAAGTCGCCAACTAAACTGCCCCCGCTTATGAAATTTCCCCCCATTCATTAATAATATATACTTATTTTAACTTGTTAAAGATGTTGAAGATATATTCTATTTTACATTTCTGATTTATTATTCCGTAATTATCACAACAAAAAACCTTACACAACATTAAAATATAACTCATACTCAAAGAGGTTATATACAACAGAAGGACTATGAATGAATAAATAGATAAATTATGTTGTTACTGTAACAATGAATTCAAGCTATCTCATTATCATAGTGAAGATTTTAAATATTTGGATATATGCAGTTCACCTACCCATCTTAACACTCCTTTATTATGAAATGTTGAAAAGTATCACCAGCTCTATGCAGAAGCTATTGAAATGAAATTCATTTGTTCTCTGATTTCTCTCTAGAGATGTATTTTTTTTTCTTAATAAAATAATCAAAATTTGTTAACTTTAGAGTGTTATACGAATACTTTTATGGAAACTGATATTCATTGAGCTTCTTAACTAGTCTATCTATCCCAGAAAATGCACCACACATGCACATGCATTAATTTTTGGTAGTATTTTTACATGTTTGTAGTTATCAGTATGTTACATAAAACAGAAGTGCGATTTTATTATAAGGTCAGGTGAAGGTAAAGGTCCTAAAATAAAGCTATTAAATTTATGCTAATTAACTATTGATGTATATTACATACATTTGGCTTATATAGCTTGAAAATACAGCATTATTTTTTAAAATTTTCTAAATAATTTTCTATGGTGCCTTTTTTAATTAGGCAAGTATTGATATCTTTATTTTGCCCACCATGGGGGAAAATGGGGGTAGTGCAAAGGTAGTTGTAGTATATTTTAAAAAAGAATCATAATAATGCTATGAATGAAATAAAAAGCACCAATATAATGTATTCTTAAATATACTGAAAGGAAAAAATGCTTTGAAAAGAATTATTTCCCAAAATATTTAGCTGAAGAAATAATGGGCACAATTATCAAATTCAGGTTCACTTAGTATGTATGTGGCCAATACTTGGTTGCACAAAATTAATTTCTAACAGTAAACTATAAATTAAAATGTCAATTGGATAGTGATTATAACTATAGTTTTTGGAATGTTTACTAGAGGAGAAGTAGAAACGTCAGTATCATATGGAACTTTGCTAAATCTAACCGTACCACCATTTTACCCCAACCTAGAAAAATAAATTTTAAAAATAGAAATTATAATTTTCTTATTTTTTGCATAACCCAGAAGCCAAAGCGTACAGAAAAAAAAAGGATGTGCGGCTGTGTCATGAACCCAGCTGTGTGTTTTACGTGAATATGTGTATGTAACGAATAATATTTTCTTTGAGTTTTATTGGTTTCAGGAATGAAATCAAGTAAACAAATAATTACTGTGTTATAGCTTTATAGAAGTGATTACATCATAGGCTCAGGTGCTCCAGCGGTAGATATACTGGTGCTGTTGTTTATCTGCTTGAATGCCTTCATTCTTTTATGTTCCCAACACTGCTTCACTCTGTCATTTGGTGTTTGACAGGTATCAATGGATTGCTCTTGAGAAGCCTTTTCTAACCATAAAGGTTCTCTATATTTTGATTTACCTTTCCGACGAGTAAAGGTGAACATTGCATTTATAATTTTAATTTTTTACTTTAATTACATTAACGTTTTATAAACACAATTGATAGATCCTGACGAGAGCTGATGATTGTATTGCAATTCTAGCTTCTCAGAATCAAAATTTATGCTAAAAGGACATTATGTGATGCAACAAAAGAACCTCAGAATGGCAGTGCTTCCCCCTCCACTAGAGATGGGGAAAGAATGAACACCCTGTTCTTTTGAACCTGTTCTCAAGAAAGAACGGGAACACCCTGTTCAGTGATCACGGCAAAAACATGTTCTCAGTTCATTAAGGTCCAACGCTTCAAAATTTTATGGCAGGCAAGCGTGCTGAAAAGAGAAATTTTGGAAAATGCCTTAAAGGTGAAATTTCTCATTGAAAGGCACAATTGATATTTTTTTTCTAAGAAAAATTTAAATTCTGGGGGGGGGCAGACCCCCTCCTCCCCCACATTGGCTACGTATCTGATGGTGGGGACAGAAGTTCACAATTTTAGCTTTATCAAATTCTAATTGTGGAATCTTAGTTATATTGAGAAATAGTGATAACGAAGATGATTATCTGGGGGGGGGGGGGATAGAACTTTTAACCCAACCTACCATAATTTCAAAGTGGACCCGGGCAAAGAAGCTTTCTTATATGTTCAATACGAAATGCACTCACAGGATTACAATTCGTCAATTTTTATTATTCTAGCCAAACTACTCAATTTGAATCAAAGTAAAAAATTTAATAATAAAGAAAATGATAGTCTGAAACACAAACAAATCGAAAAAAAAATATTTTATCAACGTCAAACAATAATATAAGCATTACACTATCTCCATATAAAACGCGCCTTCACTTTATACGCTCTTAGCCATCTCTTATTGGCTGAAAAAGAACCTGTTCTGGAGCAGCCTCTGCTATTGGCTGAAAAAGAACACGTTCTTTGATCACAACTCGAGTTCTCCGAGCAGTGAGCGGGAACACCTAGTTCTTTTCCTGAGCTGGTGTTCTTTTTCGGAGCTGAGGCGTTCTTTCGGGGAACGGAGTAAAAGGCGTTCTCTTGTTAAACAGGTTAAAAGAACTGTTCTTCGGTGAAAGGTGTTCTTTCATTAAATCTGTTCCCTGTTCTTTTGCTTTAATTAAGTTCTGAGCTAGGGTCAAAGTTGTAGACTTGGAGTCAGTCAGAAGCAAGGCCGTACTTAGACGGGGGGGGGGGGGCAACGGCGGATTAAGGGGGGCAGAGGGGCGACCGCCCCCCCCTCCCGAGAAAAAAGAAATTAATGCAAAAGATCCTATTTTCCTTCCAAAAAATGGATGTATATGTCAATCCTCTAACTTACCCCCCCCCCAGACAAAAATGCATTAATCCGTCACTGGGGGGGGGTCCTATGAGTTCGGACGCCGCTTCCCCGAACTTATTACATTATATGTATATGGTGTATTTATACAGGGACGTAGCCAGAAATTTTTTTCTGTGTGGGGATGGTGAGGGGCATGGGCGCCGGCAGCATAGGGCAAGGGGGGGCAATGCCCCCTTCCCCTGGATTTTTGTATGCAGTGTTATCCTTTGCTTTTTTGCTCTTTCCAACATGGTAACTATACGTTGAAGTAGTCTTTGCCCCCCCTGGGAAATATTCTGCCGGCGCCCATGGTGAGGGGTATGAAATGCAGTGATGTATAAATGAACGAAATGTTTGTGCAGTAATAAAAAAAAATTTAATCTTGCTAAATTAGACAGAAATTGGGTGTGGGGGATATATCCTGAAAATTTTATCCCGGTATACGATGCTCCCCGACTCCGAAATTATTTTCTAGGTATGGCCCTGGTCGGAAGCCATTTAATCTGGATTTTCGGAGCCATGTAATTTTATATGCCAAGTCGTATTCATTTTCTTAAATCGTAGTCGAAGCAATCGACATATTTATACACGCGTATTATTTTTAATCTGGAGCCTGATACTTAGAGCTTTTTAAACGGAGTCTTTAATTTTTAAGCTGGAGCATGTACTTCTTTACCCTTTAAGGCGCAACCCTTTCCCAATGCTGAAAAAAGGGCGGCCGTTGCCATCGCTCGACTTCTAGCAAGAGGGCGGACGATCGAAACGTTCATCGCGTGCCACAGATCTAGAGACCCTTTTTTTGACGACAGCTGCCATTAAAATATTTTTACAAAAAAATTACTGTTAACATACTTGGTTGAAGAAAGCCAGAATGTTGGTTGCAAAGTTTTTTTTAAACATTTTACAATTGTTGTTGTTGTTGCTAATGCCCTCTGGCAACCCGCGGGGCGGTGCCAGATCCCTCAAATAGGCAGGCGATGGGCGGAAGGGGCTGCTTCCATTTTAATGAGCCCCAGTGGGAGGAACTCCGACTCAGCTTGGGGTCCCCTAATTTTGAACCAATTCCAGAGGAGGGACCCACCCCCTGAAATCGGCACCCCCAGAGGTATCGTTTAACAATTTGGAAGATATTGAAGCCACGACAGATTTTACGTGCACCAGCTCCCATTAGGGCACACGGTGCCACAGCAGTCGAGCCAAGAGGAAGTTGACCCTTCCAAGCACTGGCCAATCCGGATACTGCTTCTCTTTTCGTGTTCTTATGGCAACGGAGTTTAGTGCCCAGACCACTGCGGGTTTTACAATTGTACTAAAGTATAGTACATGTTAAAAAGACGTATATTTTCATTTTTAAATTGAATAAAATAGTCATAATAAAGCTACCCTAAATCAAAGCTACGCTAACCACAAGCAATGTGTCACAGACCTCACTCAATGTAACAAATTCTTTAATCCTTTAATTTATTGAGTGGTGTAATTAAATTTTGGATGTAGATGATAAATATGTAGCTGCAACATCAAACTGTATCCCCTGATTTTGTTATCATCAGTTTTCTGAATTGCCTCTCACTATGGAAGCAAATTTAAAGTCGTATTCGGGTCATTCTACAGAAAACTTATGTTTTCAAAGTTAAAATTTACCAAAAAAAAAAAAAGAAAAAATTCAATTTTTAAAAAATTAATTTATATTGCTCTTTTTATACTTTTTTCTTACCCAATATAGTTGGTCACATTCTTTTTGATTATTTTAACTTTTTTTTTTTTGTAATTGTAATTTTCGACATGAATGGAGTATACACACTTGTAACAAAGAATACTCTTTTATGAAAGAAATAATGAATGCATGATATCTTAGAGCATTCAATACAGATGTAAAATTAATTCTAATTTTTGTTTTAAAACTATTGTTTTAATGGATAGTTACAGAAAAAATGATAGCTTAAAAGTTACAATCTTAAAAATGGATCGATTTGTTAAATTTATTTTTTAAAGTGATATTTAAAACCTTTTTATTTAAATAAACCTGTATGTTACATAAAAAAAAACAAAATTTAGACTAATTAAAAATTACATATTAGTCTCATTGATTTTTTAAAAAGTTGTATTCTCCATTACATTTATATTTTAACGGAGGATACATACGTAGAGGATACAAAATGTTATGTTTTGTTTTCTTTATCATGTTGCATCATGATAAAAATCAAGAACGGAGGATACACAAAGTTAAAGACCTATTTGACTTCAGAGAGAAAAATGCTCAAATTCTTACAAATAAAGCTGTTTAACTTTCCTGTGAAGAACAGATATTGAAAATGGCTACCTGTGATTCTAATCCTCTGTAATGAAGAGATAGGACTGCTATGTATGGGAAATTCTTGTACCTGATTGCATTTTGAACGGAGAATACAAGAAAGACTGTAACTGTAATTCAAAGGATAATTAATGCTGAAATTTTTATTTCTTTCGTAAGAGAATTTAGTCAAACTGTAAAAAAAAAAAAAAAAAAAAAAACATCTAGTAACTGAAATTACTCTATTAAATCTATATTCCTTTTTGTATAACAAATAAGTGTAAAAGCAAATGGAGGAAAATATGTTGTGACATGTAACGGAGGTATACAAGTATCCCTCTGTTCATTGAAAAAAGGAAATAAAAAAAAATAACAACATTATAAATTTTTATTAATTATATTTTAAAATCTGTCATAATGTTTAAAGTATCATACAAAAATGTGTTAAAATAATTATTTCTAAAACCACCAACCAGTAACTGCAAATAGCACATTTTTTGTAGAATTACTAATTCATGTAAAAAATTGGGAGGCATAGGAAAAGTGTGATATATCTGAATGCACGATATAACAAGGGGGTATTGTATCAGAATATAAATGCTTTATCTAATTATACACAATCTAGAAGAATGTTTTTCACTATCACTTGTTAACAGGCAGTACGTTTAGAGCAAAAACAATAAATTTTGCACTCATTAATGTTGTTGAAATATCCTAAAACTTCATTAGAAATACTTGTCATGTTTTTAAAACTATATCTTCATAGAAAAAATAGTAAAACATCTAAATTTTTATGGTGAAAAAAGGTATTTTTTAATATTCCCCTTTTTTCCCCCACCGGATCCTACTAATTCTTTTTTTCAAACACACAAAATCATGTGTATGAAATACATGTTAAAAAAAAAAGCTCAGTACTAAATAAAATATTGACAAACCCAAATAAAATTTTAAAATAATTTTTCAATTCTTAAAAATTACAGTTTTGCTGGTCATATGTATGACATTGGTTTCGTAATTTGTTTAGTAAATCTAAACAATGTCTAATTGAAAAAAAAAAAAAAAATCCTTTTTCAAAAAGTGCCTTGTTTTTATGTGTGGTTGCGTATTATATTGTAATGGTAATAATGATAAGTGATATGTTAGTATATTTCTTTTTTCAGGGTCAGTGTTTCATTTTAAGCAGAAATGACACCATACATCTTTAATAGCTCCTACTCTGAGTTTTGCAGGTATATAACTTTATTACATGTCTTGATATTATTAATATAAAATAATTTTTTGTGTGAAAAAAGATAAAACTGATTTATTGACATATCAAGTACTGCAGAAGTTTTTGCTGGAAGAAATGTGACATTATGAGAGTACTACCTGCGTAACCATTCTCCACACGGTAGGGAACGAAAATTTTTCTTACATGCATGATTCGAATTCATTCCAGTGATGTGGAATCTAAAAATAAGCGAAATGATTTGATTCTTGGTGTAAAGTTACTCTTTAGTTATTCGTAAAGTTAGTATAACTACAGATCTGTCACCATTGTAGTATTATGACACAAAAAACTATGTCAGTGTCATTTACGATTAGAAAAAGAAAAGCTTGATTGTTTGCATTGAAAATTCCTAACACTCAAAATGTTTCATTTTTACATCATACTCTTTTTTAGGTTTAAGTTATACCATTAATACCTTAGATACTACATGTAGTGGAGAACCGTTTTATTTTATAATTTTTTTTTCTAGCGCTCGTTTTAATTGCTTCACAACAGGCTTTGACTTCTAGTTGTACAATAACAGTAGTGTATGGTGTATTTTGGATTCAAATATAAGGCAATAAACAACAGATGCTCTAATTCAAATTTCGAAAAAATTGCTTCGAGATATGTCGGGACCCACCCTGGCAAATTTCCATACAAAATTTGGTAGGCCTATGATTTGGCGGGATTCCCCCAACTTAAATCAATTAACTTAATTTGGTCAAAATTCTGAATATAGACCGTTTAAAATTGCTTTAACAACTGCATCATTTCTGCACGGAAAATTAAAATTCAACACTGTATTTTAATAAAACCCACACTTGTTTTTAAAAATATACTTTCATTAAATTGTGTCAAGCACTAGAATCCTCTTCTCAAAATCGCATATCAACCATTTTATTTTTTGCCAAATTAAAACGTTGCACATTTTAGTCTCGGGAATTTTCCAAATTCTATTTTTCTTTTGAGTATAAAGCATTTCATTCCTGCTCTGATTTCAAAAGCACATGATATTTTAGTTAAAAAATAGCCTTACAAATAATCTAAACAACAACAACAAAAAAAAAAATAGTTATTCGTTTATTTTTACTTCACAACTCTGAATAATTTAATAAACTTGCCAAATATGGCAACCTAGATTGGCTTAATCCTCACTTTTCTACTTCAGGGGTTACAATTGCGAAATGGTGGAGAGCAAAAATTAGCCTTTTGAGACACGTTTTTTATCAATATCTCCTAAAATAATTTGAATTTTGAAAAAATCGCTTCGAGGTATGTTGGGACCCATCTTGGAGGATTTCCATACGAAATTTGGTAAGTCTACAATCGCCCATCTGGGAGCTATGCGAGACACCGACAAACTAACTGACTGATATTTTACAGTTTGTTTTATTTATATAGATTAAAGAGCTATTCTTAAAAAGAATGTCTAGAGTTCAAAATTTTAATTTTTCAATAGTCTGTAAAGTTACTGTTTGACTTTTTGTCAATCTAAAATCTTTCAGTATTTACTTATTATCCCGGCAGTTCATCAAGATGAATCATTTTTTTGCCAAGATAAATGCTGCGCACATAAAAATTATTGATGGTTCGGAATACGATTGGCAACAGTTTGCCAGCACATTTGAAGAAAAAATAGTGTGGCGGGAATGACAACCGGGATAATGCATAAGTACCAAACTCTAAAATGATGCTAGATAACGTGCTTATTAATCTGAACTTTGATTATACAATAGATATTATAAATAAGTATAGCATATCATTACCATCAAAATTTCTGTAAGTTTTAAAAATTTGGAATAACAAAATGTGTAGTATTGATCTATCACATGATTCTAAATACCCATAAAAAAAAAAAAAAAATAAAAATAAAATTATTACTCTCTTAATTTTTTTTCCTTATGTGTCTGTGCTTCCTGTGGCCATATTTTGGAAGAATTACTCAGCTTCTACTGCAGGGTGAGAAATTGGGAGCAAAAATCTAGGCGTCAATGGCATCTAACTTTTTTTTCCCGGTTGCCAAACGGTCTCGTTCAGGTGCAGTTTTGAAAACCTTTGTTTTGTTTATATGCATAAACTATAAACAGGTAGGCTTAATGATTATGTACAGTAATAATTAAGAAGATCAGGACTATTAAAATTAAGATAGTAATAAATAGTAAGTAAATATAAAATCAATTTTTATAGCTTTCCACCTATGAATCCAGAATAAAGTATTATGATACATATTACAAGAACATGGTCTTTAGTTTTAGCTTAGAAGTATTTTATAAATTGTTGCTATATAAATACAATGCCTATGGTAGATAAACTTATGCAGTATACGTGTACTAGCTTCAAAATGCTACCTGATCAACCACCACTGTAAGCAAACAGGTAGTACATGTTAAAATTGTGGAAATATGTATTTGTATTCTCAGTGGGTTGAACTGAAGTTGGGAGAGGGTCTATGAAAGCTTTTAATGTCACCAAGAAGGATTTATTATTTTACATAGCTCTTTTATCTTACTAAAAATTATTTTTAATTAAATTACTTAAAACATATTTTAATACAAACAGAACTTTATCTTAATTATTAAAATTTTTATATTTAAATAAAGTTTTTTTTTTATATTTGCAAACAACTAATCCAATTTAAGTTTTTTTTTATTTACATTATCTCATAAAGGAGTTTTATTTTAAAAAGATAAATTTTATTAAGTTTAAATCATCAAATAACATTTTTATTCAAATAATATTTTTATTTGAATTATCGTAATTTAGTCCGGAAGTCCGAAATTTAGAATTTCCCAAAATATAGACGTTTTGGTAATGTCATCCCCCCCCCCTCACGTCTTCTTTCATTTTTTCACGAAATTGCATTGATTATTTGCAGTCAATCCATGTATTGTTTTCAGCCACGAACTGCTGCGCTTAACCAGCCGTTATTGCGGCGCTGCATTGCGCCGCAGCAAATAAAATCCAAGATGGCGTCCGGACCGTAAACCTGTACTCTCCCGCGGTAAATAATTATATTTAATTAATGAATATTAACTAATCCAAATAACTTTTACACTGCCTTATTTAAAAGGATCTCGCACGTTCATCAATACTGATATCGAGTATTATCATCGCATTTTCCCACACCGCCGTGCCATACGAGCCGAGCTACCGCTAAAATACATTTGTAGAAAGAATCTAATATGGCGAACGCGAACTCGTAGTTTCTTACGATCAACTTCATTAATATACATGGAGTTAAAAAATTATGGCTAAATTTTAGTTCCTCTATTTCTTTACATTTAAAAAAGTGCGATTTAGATGATACACATCCGCAAAAGACAAGAAAGTGGTCTGCCGCACATTTTTCACTAGCCTGTGTTTGTACAACCACCCCATTTGGATCAGCCAATGAAACTGCTCCATTCCTGGAGAGCGAAACTTAGGGTTGCAGTGTCATCGGATGGGAAGTTTCGGTAGCTTGTATTTGGCGAGGAATCAGACCTGTGATTTTGTTCTATCGTGAATGGTTTTTTTTTTTTTTTTCTCTTTTGCCGGGATTTTTCTTTTTAAGTCAGGTGAAGCAGGACAGTTATATTAAAATAGTCATTAAAAAACCAACGGCAATAATAGTGAAACGACATTATTGCTTATCACTTTAAGATGTTTTGATTGACTATTGACTTAAAGTATTTTTCTTTCTTTAAAGCGATAATAAAATATATATGAATTAAAAAGAAGACACGTCGCTCCTGTTAAATTTCATAATTTCTGTTTTCAGTGTAAAGACACTTTATGAGAAAATTTGCTGTACACAATAGTGATGCAGAGCATTTAACATACGAACCTGCTGCATTTTATTTCCGTGTAAGTTAATTAGAGTAAAAAATGTCGCTTTTGTTCATATTTATATTGAGAAAGTTGGGATAGAAATGATGAATAATTTCTACACTATTACAGTAGTTTATTAAGGTCACCAAAAGTAGAGATGAGTTAACTTTGAAGTTAATACGTTATATGTGATAGAGATATATGGGCAGAGCCTGATTCCCGGGCGGGCATTCAGGGCAAGCGCCCGGGGCCTCTACAAAAAGAGGGGATCCCGAAATTGTTCTTTAAGTTTAAAATTTGGAAACTTTGAAAGAAGTTTGAAAAAGAAGGGGGGGAGGCAATGAAGCTTTTGGCAATGAGACCCTGTATCCTGGCCTTACAAAAGGGGGCCAGTGGCGTAGCTCGTAGAGTAGGGGGAGGCAAGGGGGCACCCGGAGGCAAAATATTTATCGTTGACTTAAGAGATTAAATATATTTAATATCGGACAGATAAATTCAAGCAATTTTTTAAATAACTAATTAATTTTTTGTTTATATTGTCATGCTTTTCCTTTGGCTATCGAAATTTTTTTTCCCGTCAGTTTACTTAGCTGCATTTCTATTGCCTGTAGCTGGAAGCAGATTACAGGATTATGGTTTCGTCATCGTCTGTAAAGCAGTGACAGCTTATACGGTAACAGGGGTGTATCCATGGGTGAGGGGTAAGGGGAGTGCCCTCTCCCCCCCACACACACACACTCACACGCAGATCAAATGACACACATTTGATACCATAGGCGTAAACTGGCATGAAACACTGAGGGGGCAAAATGTTTCCTATTGTAGAAAATTAATCATTATTGTAGAAAATTAATTTCCTATTGTAGAAAATTCTCAAATAGGTTATATCCAAGGCCGTAGCCGGGGGAGGGGAGATCATGGGGGTTTGAGCCTCTCCCGAAATTTTAGTCAATGCACTAGCAGTTTTGTATTTGTGTTAAGTTAAAAAAAATAATACTGCAAATCGCCTCCTGCCTACCCCCCCCCCCTGAAATTTAATTTGGTTCGTAGAGTATTTTGTCACTTGGGCAAAGGTACCTGCCCACCTTCCGACCTGGCTATGCCTATGGGTAAGCAAGGTAACCATCACATCGGGGCGCCATTTCGAAAGGGTTTTCTTTGGAATAAGGTAAAAGAGGCGCCATTTTTATGTTTGCAGGGGCAGGGATCACTCTAGAAATGAAAAAGGGCAGGGTGCACATTACAGAAAAAGGGCATATCATATCACACAAAAAGGGCAACTTTTTTAATTATTGTCTACAAACACATAAGGGTAGCTTTTATAAACATACTTTTATGTCTGAAAATGTGTTTTCTTAATAGCAATTTTTTAAGCAAATGATTAAACAAATTTTGAAACCAAATTTTTTCATTCAATGAAATCTACACTTTTACAAAAATTGTGTAAGGCGGCCATTATGCTTTATTTCAACAAAAAAAGCATTAAAAAAATTAATTTTGTAATCGTAAAATAATGGGAATCTGGTTTTGCCGACAAATTTTTAATAATTATGCCAATTTTCAAACCCGAAAATGACAGAAAACATTCCATTTTAGATTCAAATTTTATCGTATTCAGCGTCACTGCAACTTTTCTCTCTGTATATATGCTAGTCTGCAACTAGTGGAAGGGAAACAGGACACTTGCCCAGGCATAGTGCTGTTACGTCAAAATTGAAATAGAAAGAAGGGAGCGCCAAAACAAAGGTTTGTCCCGGGCGACTTGACCTCTAGCAGGGGTCAGTCCAGGTTTCTTTCTCAGAGTCCTATTTTTGTGAAATTTTACCTAATTTTGTGAATTTTTTCTATTTCTGTGAATCTTTCCTTATTTTGTGAACTTCTTCCAATTTTCTATTTCAT
The DNA here is from genome assembly GCA_038373885.1 of Cheiracanthium punctorium. Classification (NCBI taxonomy): domain Eukaryota; kingdom Metazoa; phylum Arthropoda; class Arachnida; order Araneae; family Cheiracanthiidae; genus Cheiracanthium; species Cheiracanthium punctorium. Next base: position 28,218 of record JAWZYV010012490.1, read on the forward strand.
TTTTGAGCAAGAAAGCAATCACGAAATAGAATTGAATTTTTTTTTTTTAATTAAAAATAAAATGGGTATACAGGGAATGTTTACTTTTAACTGGAGACTCTTCTCACACATCGATTGCTATTTTCATTTTAATGGCACCTGGTAGTCTGTCCGAACTTTGTGCGGATGCAAGAAGGTTTTTAGAAGTTATTTTTTTATTTCTATAAATTCACATTTGTGAATATAAACATTGATATCTGATTATTTGAAAATAGAAATCGTAAGCTTCGTAAAATAGTGGCAAATACTTTAAAACATTCTATGGGAAGGGGGAGAAAAAAGGAGATTTTTTTACCGTTTATCCAATTTCTACCGAAATATATCCGATCAACTTAATAGCTTTTTTAATAAATTAGGTCTAATAAGTAATGCAACATATTTTTTATTTATTTATTTTTTGTTAATTAAGAAATTATTTTAGAAAACATTGAATTTTATCTGGCATTGACTTCTGACCACGATCACCCCCCCCACACACACACACCAACGATCGCGGCTGCGGCGTTTATGCCGGGTGCGGCGTTTTTGACGATTTTCTAGCTAACTAACCCAGGTAGCACAGAGATATTGCCCAATATCAAAATTACAATATTGGGCAATATTAAATGGACCCCCTCTAAATGATATTCCTGAATATCATTTTTTGACATTCAGAGATATCAGTTTCCAACATTTCTGAATATTTTTTTTCAGATATCCAGGAATATCTTTTTCTGATATTCGTAAATATTATTTTTTGACATTGAGCAATATTGGTTTCCAGCATTTCTGAATATTGTTTTCAGATATCCAGGAATATCTTTTTCTGATATTCCTAAATATTATTTTTTGACATTGAGCAATATTGTTTATAACATTTCTGAATATTGTTTTCATGTTTCTCCCATCAGGGAAAATATTGATTGTAAAAGAAATTGGGGGGGGGGGGGACTTGACTAATTAATATTTCACATGTTGACCTTTTTTTTGTTTGAAATTATAACTCAAAAGAGAATTTTTTAATGCTTTAAAATGAAATGAAAAATTTTCTGTAGTTACTACAGAAAATTTTTCATTTCATTTTAAAGCATTAAAAAATTCTCTTTTGAGTTATAATTTCAAACAAAAAAAAAAAGGTCTACATGTGAAATATTAATTAGTCAAGTCCCCCCCCCCCCAATTTCTTTTACAATCAATATTTTCCCTCACAAGTAGGAGCCCAAACATACAATATTGTCCTGATGGCTGATGCTTTAATAGGTTAGCTGAAACATGTCTTTTTTTTTTTTAATGACTGGGAAAAAAAATTTTGTACACGAGTTTTCATTTGATGGTGCTAAAAGATCATTCTTCATGCAGATTCTGACTCACCTTTTGGAAAACGTAAAGGCCTTTAATACTGAAATTGTGCAGCAATTTATATTGTAGAGTACAATTAAAAGCTTGAACAAATATAGTTGAAACTTTTACTATAGAAAGCTATTTTATAATCACCTATAGAATATAAAATTTACTTCGGATTTTATAGTAGCCACTACTCATAAATTCCACAAAGACAATATACTTTTAATTAATACAGCTCTGCTATAACAACCTCAGTGTTAAATCAAACTGCATACTCTTTTCTTTGGTCAACACAGTTTATCTAGAATTTTTCAGAAAGATTGTGGGAGTTATGACCAATTTCAAAGTATACAATAAATGTTTGCCATATGTGTAAAGGGAAAAGGGAGGGGGCAGAAAGTATAAATAGAGCTTTTCTTCGAGTAAAATAATAGCTATTAAAGAAAAAAAAAATCCAGTAATATGCTCATATTTCTTTTTTTTTACTCTGTACTTACCTTGAAACGTTTCCCACAAAATGTAATTTGCCATTGGAGGTTATTTCCCCCCCCTAATTTATATTAATTTCAATGAAGCACTAATGCATCTTAGATACAATGAATTCATTTTCAATATATTTGTATTAAAAGTTAATCTCTTAAGCCTTTGGATTTCATTAAAAATTACAAGAGGGATGAATTATAATTCCAGTTACGAGTGATTAAATACATTTCTTTATAATGTTTCAAAGTACAGTAGAACCTTGGTTATGCAATGCTCCATGATATTCAATGTGGCACCTTGGTTAATGTAAAAGATTCATGATCAGACTTCGGATGATTACACATCCATCTGCAATTGATTACAAGAATTCATAAGGATTACGACTATGGCCAATTCCTAAAAGGATTATGACCAGTTACTATTAAATTTGCAAAAAGGTAGTAATCTTGATCTTAGTGAAATCAAATATTCCGAAAATTCTGAAGTAATGCAATTTTATTACACTATTTCTGTAGAATTTATCAAATAGCATTCTTATAGGGAATTATATTTGACTGTAATCATTTTGAAGTCTGGACATGATCTGCAGTATGTTTAAAACTGTAATTGTGATTGATTGTCAGTGTTATCCGAGGCATGTTTGATTCTGACCACATTGGATAATCAGGGTTCTACTGTAACTTGATCGAAAAGCAAATATTATTGGTTGTAAACAACAGAAGAAGAAAATATTAAAATAAATAAATTTTGATTTGGAATAAATGGATTAAAATCTTTTTTGGGCTATATTTTAAGATTTTCATTAAATTGGAAATGCTATTAAAATTGAGTAATGCTTAAAATTGCACAATTGTGAATTTTAAAAAATAATTTAAGTTTTAATTCATGCAAAACAAAATGCGCTTTAAACAGCTTACTGGAAAAGGATTAACACTGGTAAAAAATTAGTACTGTACATTTTTAATATTATAAATATCCCTAATTATAAACACACTTCAAATTAAGTTTTCTTTCCAAAAAATTACATGAAACAGATTTTCATATTTTATTTTTAGAAACAAAATTATCTTTATAAGTTTTCAGTATAATTGTCCACAATATCAAATGCTAAGGACCAATCTGAAACACGAATCTTTTTTTAATTCTAATCAGATGCTTCAGCTAAACTTCGACCAAACATATTTGCCAAAACCTCCTTGTCCTTCTCCTTAAACTTCAAAGCAGCAGCAGCTACAAAAGAGAGAAAAAAGAAAGCTTTTCAGACATGTAATTGCTATACGATAAAATTAGCTAAAATATTTTAACCACATGGTTGGCTTAAAGGTTTAAATTATCAGAATGAAATTAGTAAGCTTCCCCATCAAAATCGGGAAATTTTGCATTTTTAAATTAATAATTAGCGGAAGAATCAGATTTGACTTTTTGTTACTCTCTTTTACTCTTAAAATAATATACTCTGACAGTAAAAAAAAAAAAAAAAAAAAAAAAAAAATGATGAATATGTTAAACATTGATATTGGAAAAACTATTAATTAAAAAAATACATTGCTCATTTCAAAACATATCAAAATGGTATGGTATGCTGTTTTATACTAGTTTTTTAATTAATGAAACAATACTAACTAGCAAGTTTGATCCCAAGATCCCATAACTCTTAATTAGATTGGGTTTTAGTTTGAGTTAAGTATTATTAGTGGCACCAGGGGCGTAGCCAGAAATTTTTCACTGGGGGGGGGGTTACGACTACTACAACTCATATATATGTATACGTGTGTGTGATAATGTAGTCAAGAATATACATTTTGTATGGCAAAAAATTTCTCATGGGGGGGGGGTTATGCCCCCCCTTGGCTACGCCCCTGAGTGGCACTCAAAATTTGCTTAGACTTGGTAGAGAAAAAAAAAAGTAATAACAGATAACAGACTGTTAGTGATAAATTTTAGGGTACTTAAGTATTATCCTGGCAGTCCGCCAAGACGAGCAATTTTTTTGCCAAGAGAAATGCTGGATATATGAAATTATTAATGGTTTTGAATATGATTGGGGCAACAGTTTGGCAACTCACATTTGACGGAAAAATAGTTTGGCTGGAATGACCACCGGGATAATACGTAAGTACCAATTTTAGGTTGGCCATGTAAGGTAAATTTCCACAAAAAAATTTTTCTATGGAAATCTAGAATTTAAATATAAACAAATGACATCTTTTATGGCATAACTGACTATTCACCACAAATGAATTCTCATCCCTAAAGAATAAACATATTGATTACTTTAGGAGTTAATTACCTTAATGTTATGAGTTTTTTTTTTCCTGTTGAAATTTAAATCAGTTAGTAATAGCACAGGTTAATGCAATGTGTCATGATTTAAGAAAAACTGAAAAGCAACAAAATTCAAATTTAACATCTGAGTGTTTTCTCTTACATTAACACTAATTTCATTGGGATATTGTTTTTTTTTGTGTGATTGTGGAATGCTACGTTAGGACTATCTGCCAAGGATGGGGGTGCCTTGGTAGGAGGACTTTATACGGGTTTCTAACGCTTATTCACATGTGATATTAGTAATAACTTGAATCAATTTAGTACTATGGTACTATACTATATCTTTCATTCCTGATATAAAAAATATGTATTTGTTTACTAATTGGGGAATACTTAAATTTGTTTACTATTCGGTTGTCGAATATTTAAGTATTTGGCCGAACCGTCATGGTATACTGTCGAATAGGTATACTGCCAGTATACCGAATATTCGACGCATCCCTACATTGTACATTACCATACATAAAGAATTTGTTGATAGCTTCATTACATACTGAGTAACACATGTAAAATTAACACTTACATTATTGAGTCTTTCGGAAACCTATGATATTAGCGTTCAGGTTCTTTCACTCTAGCTGTGTCACAAAGGACACACTTAACATGGGAGGACTTCTTTTTTCTGTAGAAAGAAAAACTAATTAAAAAGGGGGTAAAGTCAAAACAAAAAGTTTTAGAAGTGACAATACTGAAGCAAAATAGCTCGTACATTAACATGAAATATTTTTACAAATAACTTTTATCCGCAATGTCTGTAACCAAGGGTAGAATCTTGTGTTTTGTTTTCTTTTTGTGCTGCCCCTCGGGCAATCTCTGAAATTATTTTGGTCGCCCCCAAGTACAGTTTGTTGCCCATGCAACTTTTGCTATACAATTTTTTTTTTTAAATTGCGGCCGTTACTATGAAAAATGGAGTTTTGACTACGTCTGATTTGACTATGATGGCAGAATTCTCTTGACGGTGATTGGCTGCTTGTAAACAAATAGGAAACGAGCACACTGAAGATAAAACAATAGCAGTTTCTTTCTTTCTACTCTTTTTGATAATTACCATGAAAGAAAATTCTTTTCTTTTTGGTTGCCCAAAGGGCAACTGAATTCTTTATTTTACTTGCCCGTTTAAAAATCTGACTGCCCTGGGTAAGCAGACAACCGCAACTTTTGAGCGCTGTCTGTAACTGAGTTCGAATAATTTTAGATTATGCAATTCTCTGTTAATAGTGTCCACAAGGCTGCTTTTAATTACAGCAAAACTACAAAGGTTATCTGCGTAATGGGGGGATCAGGGGTGGCAAATAGGGGGTGCAGTTGCACAACCAAATGAAAAACTGAAATGAAACCCCTGGGGGGTGGGGAGAATGCCTTTGGGCCGAGAACTTTAAAGGGATATTCACATTACAACAACTGGAGAAAACCACGGGAAAAATAACTATATTTCATTATGTGATAGATCATCGTTTCTCATCTCTCCTATACAGTCGAACACTTATAGCAAACCCAGTATATAACAAACTAAGGCACGTATCCAGGCTGGTGGTTAAGGCAACTGTAAGCCAGCCCCCCCCCCTCCCCGAATATCTGACTGTTTACTTAGCTTACAGACGAAACTTAGGTTACAATTTGATACACAGTCCTCAACAAAATAAAATCTTAGGTATGGCACTCCATATCAAAATATCTCGTGACCAACCTTTCTAAAATTATAAATTTGATAATCAAGATACAAGATATGTGTTACAAATTTCATTAACTAAAATTTGCTGTAGGTCATGATTGGGCTCCAGCAGAAAAAAAAATTAAGATTTTTAAAGTAGTAAAAGTTATGCGATGAAAACAAATGATGCAGGGTTGGCTAGTTTTTGACAGTTTTAACCATGGTTTAAACCATCTTGTCAAAAACCTCAAATATTGAGTGGAAAAAATAAACAATACTTTTAAGTGTGTTACTTTATTGCAAAATAGCTTGTACTTTAATATCTGCAATGAATTAATCAATTAATATTTAGAAAAATAAAGCACTATAATCAGTAAAAAATGCTTACTTTGTTTACATCTATCAGGTTTATTTATTTTTAAGAAGTAGACCATTATGTACTTTGTAAGGATGTGCTTACTCATAGCATTCAAGTCCCAAAATTTTTTACTAATTCTATTTTGAATAGAAAACTTTAGTATAGTGATAGTTAAAACGACCTGATCTTTATCTCTTTAGTCTAAATGAGTGAAATTGCTATGCTATTGGCTATTCCTTAAAGCCTTTTCAATTTAGATATTTAGATTAAACCAAAAATAAACTTGATGTTTCTTCTAGGAAATGTTTACCCATACTTTAGTTTGAAATTTTTGAAAAACTGCAGAATATTATTCATTAATTACATATATCAGTGGCGTAGCCAAGGGGGATAGGGGAGTCGCAACCCCCTCCAATGAGCAATATTTTTTGTCATACAAGAAGTGTATTCTTCACTCCCGTATCACACACACAATAATTTCAGGCTGTGCCACTGATATATACAATTTTTATATATAATATTGTATACATTAAATTTATAAATTTGTTATATAAATGGTATTAAACTAATTATTCTTAGTGAGCACAACTTATGTGCTAGTATATAATTGTTATATTTTAATATAATTAATTTTAATTAGGCATTTAGTTTAATGCAAAATGTAAATATACTGCATAATTACTACAAGAAGTATATTCTTCGCCATACAAAAAGTATATTCTTCACTCCCGTATCACACACACACACGTATACATATTTGTGAGTTGCAGTAGTCATAACCCCCCCCCCCCCACACACACACACACAATAAATTTCTGGCTGTGCCACTGATATATACAATTTTTATATATATTATATTGTATACATTAAATTTATAAATTTGTATTATATAAATGGTATTAAATTAATTATTTTTAGTGAGCACAACTTATGTGCTACTGTAATTGTTATATTTTAATATAATTAATTTTAATTAGGCATTTAGTTTAATGCAAAAAGGTAAATACACTGCATAATTAGTTTGCATATTGTTCTCTTTCTTTTATGGATTAGTTTTTGATGCTTTAAACCAGTTTTTGATGCTTGTCATGTCGAAAAACAGTTTTTGAAGTCTAAAACCCAACCCTGAAATGATGGTATATCACATGCAAAATGAAACTCAAAGTACGCTGCGAACTACTAGACTAACCACTAAACAATAAAAAAATAACAATTTGTATTTCCTCCTGTTTTCTTAGTGACTTAATATTGAATATAATTCTTGTGTTTCTTCACATTAATTTTAAACACATGAGCTTTAAACGTTTCAAAAGCTCTACACTCACCCCCCCCCACCCCCCCAAAAAAAAAAAAAAAAAAAAATTAGAAGTATGTTCAGAGACTAAATTAGAACTTCTGATATAAACTGCGATGAAGATAAACTTCTTTGCTTCTAAGAAGCTGAAATCACCCCCCCCCCCCCTCCAAGCTTCGATATTATATTTTTAGTGTGCACTATATCAAAAATAACTCGGTATTTTTTGTGCACTATAACAATCACAATAAAAATGTACAAGAATATTTCACATAATGGCCGCAACGGCAAATAGATTTACTTTCTCTTTCAAAATATAGCATAGAAAGTGCAGACAAAAACACATTTCACGAAATATTTACACAATTGCAAAAAAAAAAAAAATACTGATTTGATGTGCAGCATATTCTTTGTTGCATCGTCATATAAACATACAATACATAAATCAATATATAAAAAAAACAATGTAAATGACAGTTAAATAACATAAAAGATGTACTTACATTTTAGAAGATAATTCTATATCCTTTGCCATGACGATCAGCAATGTATCCTGAAATTAGTTCTATGGCGACTCCGACCCTCCGACTTCCCACGTTGTTGATGTTTGGGAATTCCCAATTCCTCCCGCCCGCCAAGAATAACGATTAGTACGCATGCGCGAGTTGAATGCTGTAAACATAATATCATTTCTGCGATATTCCCTGATATTCACCAATGTTGTAAACAGAATATCATTTCTGCGATATTCCCTGATATTCACCAATGTTTAAAATAGTATATTGAAATGAGTATATCGCTAAAAAATTGGACTAAATGAAAAAAACAAACATTAGGATGTTATTTCTGAATGATAAGGTTATCAAATAATTGAAGAAATTCTCTTTAAATGTTTTTAAAAAGGATTACTTTTAATTAATATCTGCCAATATCGGCAGATGTTGTAAATTCAATGTATGACATTCAGAGACTTTCAAAATATTGCCCGATATCGGTGGACATTCGTCAATATCTTTGTGCTACCTGGGAAGCTCATTTTCATGGGTGTGGCGTTTCTTCCATAAATTACGGTAATCATCGCAACGCGCACCGTTTTTTGTTTATGAAGGGGCACGATTTGCTATTTGGAGATGAAACATTATGGACCAATTCGTTTTTCAACATGTACACATGCATTTTTTTTTTTTTTAATTGATTTTGTACCTTTTTGAGAAAGAAAAATGGAGGAAAATGTTTTTTTGGTGCAAAATAAATCTGCTGTCTTTAAATGAAAACTTAAAGGAGAAATCAATACGCCTTTCATAACTTGTTATTCGAAAAGTTTTTATGTATTCACACTGTTTACAAAAGCGATTCATATGTTTTACCTTTTCGAGCTTAAAAAAAAAAAGCCCCCTCCTCTGAAATGGGTAACGATCCGCCACAGCTCTATGTATATGTATTTTCCCGATTTGAAGTGGCACTATTTTTTTCGGGCCCCACCACTGAAGCAGGTCACGAGCCGCCACTGGCTTTTAAAGAAAGTGGACAGATTCTATTAACGGAAGGGAAGGATAGACTTGCAAAAACATTAAAACTATTAGAAGAAAATAAAAAAGCTCAAGAAGAAATTAATAATAATAAAAAAAAAAGAATAAATAGAAAACTAGATAACTTATAATACTTAATTTGTAATCTCATTATTAATTTCTCGTAATCTTAATTTTTAACTTCCCCTAATTCTTAATTTCTCTCAACAGTCATTAAATATATTTGTTTACATTTGCTTTGTATATTGTGTTCAAGTATTATAGATGAATATGTAAATATTAGATGAGCTTAAATTACTGATACAAAAGCACATGATATTAAAAGTACACACATTTAATTATTCTAACCATCAAATTTATTTTGTTTTCGATACTGCTTACCAATTACGTGTTGTTGTATAAGAGGTATAATATTTAGGTTTTCAAAATCTCCATTTAGTACTACTTGTGATTTGTAATAGAACCAAAGAATGAGATAGAAGCTTTTGTTTTAAAATTTAGTTTTCATTTTATTTGTGCTCTCTTTTTCGAGAGGAAGATTCCCTAAATGATTCTGAAAAAGAAAAAAAAAAAGGGACAGGGATTGGCAACCTGTGGCTCGCAAGCCGCATACAAATCATACTCATGGTTCTTGAGTAGGAAAAAAATGACTTAACCACAGAAAGGTTGCTGACTCCTGATATGTATTGTTTTTACCAAGTTGCTGATAGCATAGCCTGTATACACCCTTTTTTTTTCCAGAGCTTTCCTAAAGTGCTTTCAAATAGTGTTTTGCTTTTAGCAAATGGTGTTTGCTCGCAAACTTTGCTTTTCTTGTATGCATTTATTGTGTTCCTAAATCTTCAATTTTATGCTCCAAAATCATGTTAATTCTGATCTCGAATCTTAGTTTTCCTCTCGGAAACTATTTTTTTGTGCTCCCGAGGTGCTCCCAAATGGAATTTTTCTGCTCCCAAATGGAATTTTTCTGCTCCCAAATAGAATTTTTCTGCTCCCAAATGGAATTTTTCTGCGTCCGAGGTGCTCCCAAATGAAATTTTTTCTGCTCCCGGGATGCTCCCAAATCGAGTGTTGGAGTTAACATCCCTGGGTATAGTTAGTTCCCTTTAAAAAAGTTGGCCAAAACTGAATGATTCCTGTTCACCGAACATCCGGGATAGTTATAACCTGGAACAATATATTTTTTTTAAATTGATTAAAATTAAAAACATAAAGCTTTAAATCTTTTACTTTTAAGTGATTAAAAAATAGATTTTATAATAAACATAGGTCATGGTAGTTTTGATTTTAAATTGCAGGTACTAAACACTTTTATTTACACCCCAAATTCAAACTTTAGTAATTTTTAGATATTACAATGTCTGTCAGTTTCGACTGGAAATACTCTAATACTAAAGATGTGAAAAATGCAATTTTTAAATCTAGTTAAATTTCAACAATTGAAGGGAAATCAAAAATAAGTTGCAGATAATTATAGATAGGAGAAATTAGCTAACATTATATTTTTAAAAATTAATTTCAACTTGTACCATTAAAGAAAAATTACTTGTCAGTGTACACAGAATATCCCAAAAACACTGACCTGGGATTTTATTCCTTAAATATTTTACAGTAAATCACAAATTTATGTTAAAAAAAGGGGGGGTACAGAATTTTACAGTAATGGTTATAATTTTTGGAAGAGTAAATCTAAATAAATACAAATGTACATTTTTATATGGTCTCCAAACAGAAAATTCCCAGTCTGTAAGATGTGCCCTTACATTAATTAAGTTTAAAAAATTTAATTAAGTTATAAATTTTCAGTCTTCTATCATTTTTTTGCTCGCTACGGCCCTGCCTATGCCGATAGCATTTCTCTGTAGTGTACCCCTATGACCGCTCTTTAAAAAGACATTAAATCCCAATAAAATCACTCCTATGCTTTGTTATTCACTCCCAAGAATGAAGAAATGCAGTATTACACTATTTCTACCCCCCCCCTTTTTTTTTTTCCAGCCTTGAGCAATGATTGACCTATATTTATCCCATTTCACATTCCACAGTGTGAATTCTCGTCCGATTAAACAGGGCGCGGCACCCGGCAACCCTTTAACGTCTGGCAGCCCTTTTTCTCCCCCCTATGGTTTGGTATGTCGGTCCGTTTTTCCATTCTTATTTGCCAAAACTTTTTCTCCTTCCTTACTGTGACGTACGTAAGCTGAAGTCAAGATTAAATTGTCCGGGTTCAATAAAAATAAGAACAGATTTCCTAAAAATTATATTTAATGAATTATATACAAGCTATGTACATGGATGAGGTATCGTAGGTATCGTATAATATAAATTCTCGTATAAAACTTACATATGAGATCGTAGAATACACCGTACAACAGCTCTTTTTGTTCTAGCGCATAAACCATGGCGTAAACATGGTGGGGTTGAGGTGTAGCTCGCTGCTGACTCCAAGGTGGGAGAAACCATGGAGTCGAAAAGGGGGTGCAGCTGCCACATCCTCCCACCTTTTGAGTAACACTCAAAACCAATTAATACTTACTTATGTACAAAATACTTACTTACAAAAAATTCTTAGTTACACAGTTAAAGTTAAACATAAAAATTGAAAAAGGAGAAATTAAAAGTTCAACAGTTTAGTCATCAGAAGAATCATCAAGTTCCAGTTTATAAAGTTTCTGCACAGGTCGTAGAAGCTCAGCATTCTCAGTCTTCAACAGAACAAGGCGTATATGTCCGTCCCGGCCCGGGAACAGCTTCAACACTCGACCCAAGCTCCATGTTGTCCTCGCCTTGCTCGTCCCCTCCAATAAGACCACCTCTCCAACGGATATTGGAGTGACTTTTCCAGCTTTCTTTGATGTTTGTCGTAACAGACCCAGATATTCTGATCTAAATCTGCATCTCAGGACATCGCGAATTTTCTGTAAATGCTTGGCTCTTTTGTTTAATTTTTCACAGTCTACAACATCCAGATCTGGAACACCTGATGAAGAAATTTCATGCAGGAACATAGCAGGAGTCAAAGGTGATGGATCTTCAATGTCTTGTGAAGCATACGTTAGTGGCCTGGAATTAATTACTGGTTCGCAATCGCAAAGAACGGTTAGCAATTCCTCATAGGTTAGGGAGGCGCGTCCCAAAACTTTTCTCAATATTCGCTTAACCATTTGGACAAGACGCTCCCACCATCCTCCCCACCAGGCTGCGGATGGAGGATTTAGTTTCCATTGGATTCTTTGTTCTACGGCCTTCAATTGTACAATCTTCCAATCAATGTTACTTAGGACATTCTTCGTACCAACGAAATTTGTTCCATTATCGGAGTAAACTTTCGAAGGTCGTCCCCATCTTGATATGAATCTTCTTAGTGACTGGACAAAAGCTTCTGTTGTTAATTGCGTGATGAGCTCCAGGTGGACCGCTCGATACACTGCACACGTAAAAAGTACAATGTACGCTTTCTGCTTATTCTTCAAATGGAGAGGTCCAGCCAGATCCACACCAACTATTTCAAATACCTTAGCATCGCGAACTCTGTCTTCTGGCAATGTTCCAGGTGTAACTTCAAAGTTTTTGGCGTTAAATCGTTGACACTTCATACAACGTCGTATGCGATTGCGTATGGTCTTTCTGGATTTTAGTATCCAATAACTCTCTCTGAGTTGAGTCATCACTAGAGAGGTTCCCGCGTGCAACAGTTCACAATGCACTTTCATTATCAAAAGATGTACTGCAGGATGATTTGATGGTAAAATGGCTGGATATTTGAAATATTCTGTGTCATCTCGGTAGATAACACTAGTTTCAGCTCTGATAACACCGTTTGTGTCAATTATTGGCCTTAAATTTCGAATTTTTTCATCTGCTAAACCCTTAAAAGATTCCTTCTGTATCAGACGTATGAGAGCTATTTCTGCCTTTTCAAATTCTGGAACTGATATATTAAGTAAAGTTTCGGTATTGGTCTTTTTCATTTTCCCGTAAAAGCGAAATATCCACGCAAGCATTCTAACAATTTTGTTATAAGAAGAAAAGTAATTGTAATACCATTTAGAGTCATCTTCAGACTTATTAAGAGTAGTAACTACTGTTTTACGTTTCTCTGAATTTACTAGATCTTCATTTATTTTTCCTTCAGATTTAGGCCATGTCTCTTCTTTGTTATAGAGCCATGATGGTCCCTCCCACCATTGCAGACGTATTAGCTGTTCAGCAGAACATCCCCTGCTAACTAAATCGGCTGGATTGAATTTTCCAGGAAGGTGTTGCCAATGTGTGGGAGAAGTTAGTGTTCGTATTTCCTTGGCACGATTCTTTACAAACGTAGCCCAGTTTTGTTCCCGTTGTATCCAGCATAAAGCTGTTGTAGAATCAGTCCAACAATAAATCTTAAACGTAGGGAACTGTAAATCTTTAAGAATGGAAAACAATAATCTAGCTGTTTAGGTATTAACATAACAGGGCAAGTGTATCCTATCGGATCAAACACTTGGTGAGCTATTGCCAGAACACTGCGTTTAGTGACTTTGTCTACTTGATAAGGTATTTTATCAAAATTACAAGCTAATGTGTCACGTTGCGTATCCCAAATAAGTCCTAAAACAGAGACACATTTTTCCATAGATTGATCTTCTTCAATCATTCCATTAAGAAAATTTGATCGCCATCCACGCAAATTAAAATGTCCCGTCGATAAAATCACTCGTGATTCAAGGATAAATTTTTCAACTTCTTCTACCGAACTTAGACTGGCCAAACAGTTGTCTACGTAAAATGACTTCTTGAGAATTTCGGCTGTCTGTTTCAAATTTTCTGTCACCCTGCTTAAATGATAATCTAAAGTTGCAGCTAATAAAAATGGACTGGTTCTGATTCCAAATACAACCCTTCTATGTTGGTATATAAGTGTTCGAAATTATCTCTATCAACCCAAAAGAATCTTAGAAAGCTTCTGTCCCTTTCCCTGATCGAAATCTGTAAAAATGCTTTCTCTATGTCTGAAGTAACCCCTACAGCATTTTTCCGAAATCTATTTAGAATGGATGGGATAATCTCTATCAAATTTGGCCCTGTTGCTAAGCAGTCATTAAGGGATGGTGAATTGCCCGTACGTGCGGAAGCATTAAATACAGGACGTATTTTTGTCGTACTTTCTTCTTTAAATACAGGCCTGTGTGGTAAATAATATCCTTCTTTAATTTCTTCCTGATTCGGGATTTCTATTATTTTAAGAGATAGCCAGTTCATAAATACCTCATTATATGCACTGATGTTATTGGAAGCTGATAGTTTATCTTTTGTTTTCTTAAAACATCTTTCAGCTAATCTGTAATTATCTGGCAAAACAGAACTGTCCTTAACCCAAGGAAGAGCTACCTCATATCTACCCTCTTGATCAATACATATGGTTTCATTAAAATACATCATCGTATCTGTCTCTAACTCTTTTCTAGATTTATCTTGCACAGGGTCAGTTATATTTAAAACATCTAATTTCCAGAGATCTGAAATGCAATTATTATTTACAAGCAACGACGAAATGCAAATAGATGCACAAGATTCATCTGCTGTACTAACCGGAACTTTCCCCATTAGGGTCCATCCCAGGGACGTTTCAATCACTACAGGTCCAGATTTTATAATTTTGCCTGAAAGTAATTTGGCAGCTGTGTCAGCTCCAAGAAGTAATTTAATTGCTTTATCAACTTTTACAGAATTTCCCTCAAAATCACTTAATTCAATACAGTAATTTCTTAATTCTTTAATCCAGGCACCATGGGGTATTTGTTTGATATCAGAACAAATTTTCGGTTGACTTAATAATTTTACACTGCACTTAAATCTATCATCAAAACTACGTAATTCAACATTATACTCGTTGTGAACACTTTCTTCAGTTTCAATGCCACCAAACAAATTTTGTTTTAAGCTAACTCGTCGTAAAACATCGTACTGCATTTCTTCAGCAACACTTTCACAGATATAACTTTTCATGGAACCTGTATCAACGATGGCTCGTACTAATTGTTCTCGACTGCCATTACGTAATCGTATAATCAAAGTTTGCAGTAGCACATCCGAGAAATGCGTTTAGTTGTTTAACGTGCTGGTTTTCGTAGGTAAATCAGGACATAGAATAGCAAAATGTCTATTTCTGCATATTAAAGACTTAATCCTAGATTTACACTGGTTAGCTCTATGACTGTTACGTTTTAAACAAACAAAGCAAGCATTTTGTTTCTTAACTGCATCTTTTTTCTTCAACAATGACATATTATCTACTTGGTCACAGTTCTCGGATGAATGCGTAAACATTTTACAAAAAATACAATATTCTGATTTTTTATTGCTTTGTGTATTTTTCTTACGAACATTTTTATGAGAAATAAACAATTCAGAAGCAGTCGGAACACAACTATCGTACTCAGGTTTCTTGTAGTGCTTCTTGTTTACCTTTTCAACACTGAATGTATTACGAGCAAGCTTTATTTTTTGCTCACTTTCAACTTCTATTCTTAAAAAATCAATTAAAGAGTCTAGATCAGACTTACCTTCATTTTTCTCTTGCGCAAAACAGAGGTTTCTCTCCCACGTCATCAGCAGGTCAGGAGGCATACATGATTCCACCAACGGAAACAGTATTTCGGCGTATTTATCCTTCGTTAGACCTAACGATTCTAACCCTCTTAATTTTGTTTGTAATTCATCGTAAAGGGTTGATAAATCGGGCTTTTTATCTTTTATAACAAGATGTAATAAATCCCTAACGTATACTTTCATCAAAATATTTTCTTTTCCGAAACGCTCCTTTAAATAATTCACAGCCTTAGGATAATTTTCTGTAGTGGGAGGGAAGCTATCTAATATCTGACGCGGCTTTGTGTCAGGTACTGTGCTCTGAATTAAATACGCAAATTTATCACGAGCGTCTATTCTGTCATCATTATGAATTTTTTCGAATTGACTCCAGAAACCTAGCCACTCTCTCGGATTCCCAGTAAACTTCAGAAGTTCTAAAATCGGAAGAGCATACTTCGCCGAAGCTCCTGCATTATTTACAAGCGGCGACTGATCATTCCCTTTCGTAGACGAAATGGAGCCGTTGACACTCCCGTTGTTTTGCTTAACGCTAGCAGCGAGCAACTTTCGTTTTGTTTTTAAAAATATACATTTCTCTTGATATTGTTCACAAGAGTTATACTCTTCATCGAATTCATTCTGCGTACATTTTTTATCTTCCAAACACTTAAAAATTACATCATCACATTCTTTCAGTTGCGTTGCTTTATCAGTTAATTGTTCTAAATATATTTCAATTTCATCAGTTAATGCAGCGTTAGACTTAAATAATTCTTCAAGCTTATTTGCGGTTTTAGTAAAGGCAGTTCGTATTGAAGAACGTCGTATTTTAGCCTGATCCATATTAATATCGTAATATGAAATCTGTTTGAAAATTAATTAAAATTTTCCATCCTAAGCAGGGATGCCAATCTGTGACGTACGTAAGCTGAAGTCAAGATTAAATTGTCCGTGTTCAATAAAAATAAGAACAGATTTCCTAAAAATTATATTTAATGAATTATATACAAGCTATGTACATGGATCAGGTATCGTAGGTATCGTATAATATAAATTCTCGTATAAAACTTACGTATGAGATCGTAGAATACACCGTACAACAGCTCTTTTTGTTCTAGCGCGTAAACCATGGCATAAACACGGTGGGGTTGAGGTGTAGCTCGCTGCTGACTCCAAGGTGGGAGAAACCATGGAGTCGAAAAGGGGGTGCAGCTGCCACACTTACCATACAGTTTTCCTTATACAGGAGACAATACAATGAAGTCAAAATCGACGTTTAAACGACCCTTTACAAAACAGGTGGTATAACTGTTACTTCACAAAATTCCAATCAGCCTTTTTTTTTTTTTTTTTTTTTTTTTTTTTTTAAATACACCCAGATAAAATGCCCTTTTATAAATAATTATATTTTCTGTTTTCTTTCATTTGCGTGATCTGAAAGATGCCCCTGGAATGTTTGTTTTTCAGCAATGTAAAAGGGCCATCTGGCACATTACGCTTTCAGTTGGGGGGAAAAGAAGGGAGTTCAAAATAATTTCCGGTAAGGATGTTGTTTGAAAAGTATGCAGTTGTGAATTAGTAAACAATAAGCTTAGACTTAGTCATATAAATCACGGCAGCTTCCGTTGTTTTGAAATGGATGTTATGCACTCTTGCAATTTTTCTTAATGATTTCTTTTAGTGTAATCATTGCATGGCCTCTCTACTTCAAATTATTGGTCATCAATTTGGCCCTGATGCCTACCCGAAATTCGATATTTTCAAGTAGTATTTCCTGACTGCTGCACACCCTGTCAATGAATCAATTTTTTCCTATTCTTTTTAGTACACCGACGGGGAGGAGTGTGTGTAGGGGGGGGGGGTCACCCTACACTTCCGGAATTGCCCTTGTCTTGAACTTTCCGTGCGCCCAGCCTTAAGTTTGGATGAATGTGTTTTGAAAATCTGAAAAAATAAACAATAACCAAGTGGTGTTTATTAATTACTTACAGCATTTATAAAACACGGTAAAGCGCCATTTACAGTAGGAAATAATTTATTGTTATGACTACTCTTCTGGATGACAGATTGTTTCTCTAATGAGATATTTTATGATCTCAAGCTACAGCGAACGGTTTTAACCCTCTCAGGTCAGGAGGGAGAAGAGCGGCGACTGAGAAGATGCCCCCCCCCCCTCCTCCCCCCACACATCATTGATAAGAGAATAAACAAATCAACTTCCTTGTTGTTGTTGGAGAGAGGCTTTTTTGGGGTCTAGCCGGGACCACGTGGCCCCCGTCTTGCCGAGCACCAGCAATGGTAACAAGAATCAAAGAAAAGGGGAAACAAGGAGGGGTGGAGAAAAGGAGAGTGGCATTTTGATTGGAAAAAAAAAAAAGTGGAATTTCATCAAGGAAAAGGGCAAGGAGGGCGGAATTTTATCAAGAAAAAGGGCAAGGAGGGCGGCATTTTACCGGGGAAAAGGGCACCAGGGCGGGCCGCCCCCCTGAAACGCTCTAGAGTGATCCCTGGCAGGGGTGGCGCTAAGTAATCTAGTCCCCCCCTTTTGTCTGTATATAACATTTTATGTATTCTCCAATTTTATACAATCGGAAATTTGTTGAAAGATTATGAAAACTATCTTTTGAAATTTTAAAACATCTAACACAAAAATGAATTACAGCCCAACCTCGATTTAACGTACTTTGATTTAACGAATTCTCCGATTTAACGAATATTTTTTGTCCCGACAAAAAGGGTGCTAAAATACTCTGATTTAACGAATTTTTAGCTTTGATTTAACAAACAACAATCACTGAAATAAAATTCGCACATAAAACTAAAACTTTGAATTTTTCGCACACAAAATTAATATATACAAAAAGCTTTGGAAATTTCATGTGCTTTCAAAACACAGCCACAAAAACAAAGCATTATCAAGGATTTCTTTCCAAAGGGCCAATAAGTATGTACGTATTATGCATTAAGTTTTAAGAACAAGTAACATTAAAGAATTTAGATAATTTTAAAGTTGATCTCCTAACCTATAACTTATAACTTTTAAGCTCGCAGTAAACAATAACACTAGCCTGCAAAAAAAATTTTTTTTTTCTTGTTTGTAAAATTTGAATTGATTTATATCAGCAGTGATGATGTCATTCCAAAATGCAAACTAAATTTTATGTAACACGTAAGGATTTTTTACAAATGACGATGAAAAAATTAGCAAAATGCAGTATAATGCATACATAGCAACTGTAGTTTGTAACTACAGTTGCTATGTAGTTTGCAACTGTAGTTACTATTAACTAAACACAATAATGTTGTTCATTTACAATATTATGATAAATTTTGTGTTTTTCTTGAAGTCAAGAAGCTTCTTTTATGGGTTTTTCGTTTATGTTCCACATCACTGTCTCTTTTAATACACCAACAGTAATCGGCCATCATGTTAACATCCCACCATCCTTGATATCTGCGTTCCATCTCCTTTATATCCTGGTGGAATCTTTCACCTTGCTCGTCACACATTTTTCCTAAATTGTCTGGGAAGTATTCCAAATGTGAATGAAGGAAGTGAATTTTAATCCTCATATTGCACCCCAAAAGATGATAAGTATGTAATAACTCAGTTACAAGTTCTTTGTAATTTTCTTTTCTCTCATTTCCCAAAAACCTTCTACGACATCTTTAAATGCAACCCAAGCCTGCTTCTCTTTATTTGTCATACATTGTTCAAAATTGGAATCTTTAACTAATTTCTTTATTTCTGTTCCATCAAATACACCTTCTTTAATTTTAGCGCTAGACAATTTTGGGAACTTCGATATAAGATACTCAAAACATTTTCCACCTTTATCCAAAGCTTTCACAAACTGCTTTATGCAATTTTATGTGAAGTGGGACAGTAGCGGATCCAGGGGAGGGGCTAGGGGGCTTCAGCCCCCCCCAAAAGAAATTGCTCAAGGGTAACATTCTGCTTTATTATACACTTTAAATAGCTAAAATGATCCTATTTTATTACTTAGCCCCTCCCAAAAGCCTAGTACATTGATTTAGACTAAAATTTTGATTTATAGTACATTTTAATTGGGTGAAATAAGCTTTTTAAAAAATTTAGCCCCTCCCAAAAAAAATTTCTGGATCCGCCACTGAAGTGGGAGCAATAAAATATTTTGTGGATCTATTAAATATTCATTTAAAATATTCTTCTTACCAGGAATCCATTCTTGTCTCCTTCGGCCATACCTTTTTTAGCCAATGACTTTCTCTGTCCCTGCTTTCGCATTCACAAATAAAGCACGGAAATTTTGTAAATCCACTTTGTTGCCCGAGAAGCAGACCTATAACCTTTAAGTCACCACATATTGCCCACTTGTGTTCAGTGTATTCTATTTTAGTGAGAAGCATCTCTACTTTCATATGTTTCTTTCATGAAAACAGAATGTGCAACTGGAACTGATGCAAGTTTAGATTCGTTATGTAATAAAACTGCTTTTAGACTCCTCTTTGAAGAATCTATAAATAGTCGCCAATCATTCGGATTATAAGGAATATCTTCTAATTCATGTAACAAACCAGGTATGTCAGCACAATAAACCAAGAAGTTATCAGATTTGAAAAATGATAAAAATTGCTTTTCTCGATTCCTGTACCAACTTATGTGTGGTATCAACCTATTTTCATTTCAAGTGACTTTGTATTTTTCTAATAATAAGTTTTACAATCAACCCATTTTTATTTAAAGTAATTTTGTTCTTTAATAATAAGTTTTGCAACAAGTGTTTCTTTTTCAATAACTTACAATAATTTTGCTATCTTTTAATGAGTACTTTACCTTTTTTTTAAGTTAATAATGATATATCTTTAATGCTTCCTTAAATATTTTCTTTTAAATATTTGCTTAATTCACTTTATTTATTATGTTTTTGCCTTAAATCTGTTTTTCTATGATACCAATTTGGTGACCCCATGCTATTTTTTTTTCCTTCCTACTTCTGAAGCTAAATCCTAAGATGTTTACTTAAATTTAAATGTTTACCTTTTATTTTATTCTTTTACTAATATTTTGGATTAGAGTTTGGTCCTAGTTAGGAATAATTCTCAATTTTGAGCGTTTCCCCGTGCGATTTGACTATTTTTTCCGGCCTAGGTACTGTTTCGGTCAATCGCCATTTTTTTTCCTGTTTCGAATAACGCACGTTTCAAATTCTCGCCATCTTGAAACCGACCGCCATTTTTTTTAGCCGAGCGCGTCCTTTCACACTCGATGCTTCTTCCCGCGTAAATCTGGTCTGGAACTTTCTCGAAGGACGCCACCATGCTGGCGATCGCTGATTGGCGGAGGGAGCGACGCGCTGGAGTGAGTTAGCTTCGTGCGGGGTGCGACCCATTCAGTTGGAACCATAGATCTTTTAAGGACTAGATAGGAAATCGCCATGCTTTGCTTCGACCACCAGGTCATGTGATTCGTAATCCCCACCCTCGAGTTGCGGACTGGGTTAATTGGCGGTAAAGCCTCTTTGCGTAGTTTGAGTGACAGCTTGTTCAGCAAATAGCTTTCAAGGCTTTCAACCTTGCTGGTATGATTGATGGCGATTACGTGCGTTTGAGTTCGCAGAGCCAGCTGAGAAGGAGGAAAAGAAAAAAAAAAAAAAAGATTATTTAGGTAAGATGCAAAGTGAAATGGCGAAGCTCGATGATAATATTTATGTAGGATAATAAATATTTCAATCATATTTTTTAATTTTCGATCGTAAATTTCACTACATATTTTTCAAATAAAATGCTGCAGAATATTTTTGTATTTATCACCCTAATGTTTATATCATAGCATTTATTTATAGTTACGTGACCAAAATTTCTATTTTGAGGCAGCTAGTTAATTTTTAAAAGTCAAATAAAAGCAGAAACTAGTGCAATACAGTATTCTATTTTAAAGTTTTTTTATAGACGAAACAGTTTTGTGTTCATTGAAGGAACAATTACTATTCATAGTGTTCTTGGTATTTAAATATTTGCTTTCAGTATTCAAGGCGTCCTCGAAAATAAAGAACATCTGCTCATTATATTTATAGTGAGATCTTCACTTTGCTCCACTAAGAAAGTTATTTCCTTTTATATGTTCCGACTGAAAATCAGCTGTATTAGTTTCGGCGCGATCAACAAAAATCGCTACTTTTGACAAGCACCAACGCTAAGTTTGCTCTGAATAATGGCCTGACGACACTGTGCTGTTTAGCTAAAAAATGTGTGGCTATACCGTAGTCGCCCTCACATAATTGTCGCACTCCCATTTTGAAGCAGAAAAAATAGCTTTAGAGTTCCAATATTATGTACTAGATTTTCCCCTCAAAATAGTCGCACCTAGACTTTCGCCAAGAAAAACTGGCAAAAAAATGCGATTATTACATGAGTGAAGATGTTAATGCTATCGCTATGAAACATAACAATTATTATTATTACTATTATTTTTCATAAAATTAGTCTCTCTCTCTCGTATTTTAAATTGATATCAAAATTTACAAATTTTTAAACTTAAAAGGTAATTTTTCTTAGGATTGCCAGTAGGGCAGTGATAAAATCACAGAAATAGAAACGGACATTTATTTTTTCTGTACCAAAATTTGAAAAATTGATGGCATTAAAAAATATACATAATTAAAAAAAATAAATTATGAATTTCCCACAGTACCATATATGAGCCTCACCATGGCACAGTGGTTATATCACTGAAATGGTAGATGACCGAAGTGTGAAGGTCCTGGGTTCGGGTCCCATCGCGCGGTCCTCAATCAAACGGTCTAGACTTTAGGTAGGTTTTCTCCAAATGTAATGTGAATACGCGTTAGAACGCCTTAGAAAGTCCTCCTACCAAGGCATCCTCCATCTTAGGCAGATACCCTTCGCGCAGGTTTGCCCTAATCACACACAATCCAAAATCTACCATGTAGATGGAAAAACGTTTCTGCTCCCTTTTCCTAGGACATTCTTATTACATTTCTTTGCTACATTTTGAGTGGTCCTATGAAAAATTGTGATGCAAGGTCTTTTATCAGATGACAGGTCTTTAAAATATTAATCATTGAAAAATTTATGTCATAGTTTCTATAAACTGATTCATTTCGAAGTAATTTATAGCCGATTACAGAATTATAAAATTAAAATGATATTAATTCTTCAAAACTTTTGTTTTTACTAATAAATTTATGTAGACCACACTTTGTTAGCAATTTCTTGTACGGTGAGGATCATACCTGCCAACGACATTCTTCAGATATTTAAGTTCCGCGAGTGAAATAGCTAGAAATTAAAAACTGCAAAACAGTAAAGTCGTAGATTTGAAAAAAAAGTCTTCATGTGCATGTGCTTAAAGCTGTTTTGTAATATAGCAATGCCTGAAAAATATTTTTTTCAAGAACGCCGAACGATCAGAATAAATCGAAAGAATCAGATAAGTTACTCCTTTCAACTCTACCGCTGCTTTTGTGAATATTCTTTCAATTACTTTTAAATAGACAAGCCAAACAGAAAAACCCACTATAGTCTATTAAGTGCATCCCATGTATTCATAAAAAAAAGTACCATTTTAGTGCAAACCATAGAACAGAAGATCTATGGTGTAAACGTGCTATGTACAAAAGAGTCGTAGTCGTTTGTCAAACAACACACGAAGCGGCAAAGATGTTAAACAAGTACTTGAAAGAGATCATTAGTCATATGACAGCCTAAGTAAAGGGTAATATGTTGCAGGCACACACGAACGTGCAAAGACGAGCTTATAAAAGCCTATTGTGTATAAAAATCATTAAAGTAGTATGGTAAGAATTACCAGTACACTAGTGTATCGTTGCGCCCTGCGATGCTGAATGCCAGCATAGGATGCCGACATAAACAGTTGCACTTCAACACAATGTGATTGCCGTACAATATGTTTTCGAGTTGTTAAAAAGGAGACCTTCAAGTTCAAGCAAGGGTTTACATACACATACTGCTGTAGACATAATCCAACATATTGTCGTGGGCCATCGACGACTGAGGAAGCTGGAATACTGTAAATATGCCTACTCCTCGTAATTTGCGAGCATAAATTTCAAATGCAAATTTAATGTTGATGTAAAAGAAACAAAGTATTTTCAGATTTTTAGAGTAGCGCAGATTATTTTCTTTATTTTAATTTGCGTGAAAATTTTCAAGTAAACTGTGTAGATTTATTATGTTGTAGATCTTTTTTTCTTTAGAACTTCTTAATCTTTTTGGAGCCAAGGTGGTAAAAGTTTAGTTTTGGAGTGGTTGCCCGGAGTTGTTAGAGAGTCAATGAATCAGTGAGTCATTGATGAGTGTAACTATCCCTTTTAGGATTTATCGACCACTTGAGAAGCCTGAACAATAATTATTAGGATATAGATAACATTTTGTGTGCGCTGATATATTATTAAAATGATCGTTGAATTTCGAAATCAGTTTACCCCTCCAAAATTCATAGATATAAGTATATATGATACTCCCATTTGAAATTCTTACATGGTCATTAAATACTAAACAGTTGTATTTTCTTTCATATCATTAATATGTTGCAATAGTTCGATTACTTTTATTTTGTATACATCATAAAACAGACTAAATACTGAAATAATACTGGTACCAAATTTGAATGTAGTATAACCGATAGTTTAATACAGTATCAGTTTAATATGGTTGCGGTTAACCAGATAAGAGAAAATTGATATCTGCAATTACTCTTCATTCGTTACACTGGTTACATCCCAGCACATTTCCGTTTCACATTCTCCAATGATACTGTAAAAAGGCACTTCTCGGGAAGAAAAAAAAAAACTGAATTTAACATTATGGATGCTTTTAATTTATGAATGTAATTGTGTCCTTTATAAATTATGAAATGTATGTATGCAATTCTGTGTGTAATTTTGTTGTAAAACTGTGAAAATAATATAATAAACACGTACAGATACAAGAAAAAAAAAAAAAAAGGCGTAAATACTTGTTTCTAATTATTTTTACGTGATTTCTGACAGATAACATTTTTTTTTTTTTTTTTTTTAATATAACAATTTGTAAAACAAATTCTGTATATTAAATGATTTAATAAATTGTATTCCAAGCCATGTTCATCAGATAATATGCGTCATGTTTTCTCATATACATTTCTATAGATTTGCAAAAAGGGTTGAGAGTCATAGAAGGATTAAGGGTGAAAAGAGTGGGTCTTTTCAGTTTTTATTCAATTGAAAATCTCAATTACTTCTGTGATTATTGACACCAATTTGTGCAATTATTTAAATTACGACCTAAAATGCGCCCCCCCTCTCTCTATTCTAAACTGTAGTTTTCTAAAATGCGTTGTCAAATTTCGTCGATTTATGCTTGCTATTAGCTGATTTTTGTTGAGTGAGATTTTATTAAATCTCATGAATGTTAAATAAACGCTTGTTTTCTTTTTTGTAATAATATTTTGCATGACAAACATTCTTTAATAATATTTTAAACTCCAACCGAATAAGGGGGAGGGGGGACAGAATTTTGGAAAGGAATGTAAAGATCAATTTACGCGCACCCACAGGCAAAATGATCCTGCATTTGAAAACAATTGTACATTATTTTTTACAGTAAAATATTTAAAAATGATTATGAATGTACATAATGAAATAAAATAAGTTTTACAATCATATAGTATGTGCAATTTATTTAATGAAAATTTTAAAATAAAAAAGCATCGTAAACAAGAAAGTGGAATATTTCAAAATTAAAATTTTAAAAATTATGGCTTGTGTTAAAAAAAGGCAGATTTGTAAGATAAATTAATCTGCTCAAGGTAGCGCGCCTTACAAATACAATCCTGACAAACTAAGTTATAAATAAATGAGTTCTTATTTTAAAAAAAGATAAAAAGTACAAATTAAACTTAGGTTACTGAAACTTATGCTAAAAGCAGTAAGGTAACTTTAAACCGTGCTTACTCAAAAAGAATTTTTCATAAACTGTCTATAACAACCAAATTTCTCTCTATGTGTCTTATTTTAATGAAACTTTCCAAGTTGTAACTTGTAAAGTTACAACTTGGTGTTAATATAAATGGATTCATATTAAACCTGGACGAGAAAAATTTTTAAAATGTTTACAATCGTATGTATTAATATACATATGTAATCATGATCTTTTAAATTACAATTTGAAACCAAAAAAAAAAAAAAATACTAGATATGTACTTATTTTTAAAAAAAATCCTTCATTCTGTTAAAAAATATATTTCACTTCATTTGCAATTTTAAGTATGTTTAACTATAAGTATACATGCATTTTAAATTTGATTTTTCCTGCGCATAGGGAAATGCTCCATTAAAAAAAAAAAAAAAAACAGTCAAATTTTTACCTTTCCTCAAAAATCTATGAATAGAAATTGAGTCTTATCTCAAGATCTGAAATGTGTCACAGTGTATCACTATAGAAAAAAAAATAATAATCATGCTACTACTATTAATTGGATCCAAAAAGTATAAAACCGCAAATGTCTAAAATACATGTATATTTCTTTCTACGTCCCTCTAATCCCATGCACTTTTTGCGGCGAAGAGCGCTTTTCTAGTCCTTTAGTGGTAAATGATCCATACACCGTGACAGCTGTCTGAAGGGAGATCTGGAAAACGGAAAACGCCCACCAGTAGGAAATCTGTCCCTCCTTCCTCCCGTCCTCCCGTAGGTGTTGCGGTCGGAATCTCCATACTCATTTCTCTTCTACGTCCCTTGAATTCTGTGGTTGGAACTTCGGCGGCAGCGGTGATGCATGGTGCGTGCGCTTAGCACATGAAGTAAATTTTTGGGGGTTCTCACCCCTCTTCAGCGATGTAGCCTAAAAAATCTATTTTGATGCAGTCATCTAGCAAGATCGAGGCCATGTTGCAGTAATTAAATCCCAGCCTTCCAAAACAGCAGAGCAGGGCAAGAGGACCGGGAGCATGAGGATCTAGGGTGGCCAAGGCGTGATGTCTTCTGTCAGGTGACGCGGTTATCTCCTCCGATGTCGAAATTCGTCCGATGACGCCGGATCATCTCAGGTGAAATTTTTTTTATATACATCCATCTCCAACCAACCACCTACCGATGGAAGTCCAAGAGGATCTAAGGCACTAGTTTTCCTGCCCCTCCACCCGTCCGGTCCGGACTCACTCCTGCATCAGAGATTTGACCATCCAAAGCCCTTGAGACGTTATGATGAACTGTATATCCTAGAAGCTGCTCGCTGAGCACTGCACATCGCACTTTTGCGCCAATTTGGCGCGGGCGTCATGCCCTCTATCCCCCTTAACGTTGTTTTTTACCTAGTACCCCGTCCCCTCATTTTTTATTATTATTATTATTTTTTTTTTTTGTAATATTTTAGCTGCACCTTAATTCATTTTTTTGTTTTATTATTTTTTTCTTTTTCGAAAAAACGTCAAAATCCTTTTTTTTTTGCAAGAATGCAATTTAGTGCCATAAGTATTATTTTGAGTACAAGTTAGTTAACTACATGGGTAAAAAATTGTTTCATTAACTATTTTTAGAGAGGCCTCTCTTAAAATTTCTATAACGACTTGTAAACGATGTTCTCAATAATTTTAAATGTTATCTGTGGCATTAACGCTGATTAAATTTCTCAGATAAACTGATGTAAGAATGTGCACAACAAACAGGGTGTCATAAGGTGCATAAATGTATTTCTGTTTGAGCAGTATAATTTTGCCAATTTCAATGAAATGAAAATGTGTAATTCTCCCATGTTGATCGTTAAGCTTTAATTCATTTAAGTGTTTATTTAAGCTGTTGGTGCCTAAGTGGAAAATTGCAGCCAATTTTCATAACAAATTTTGTTCACAAGTTCATGTTTATTTCTGTTCATCTGTTGTGCTGTTGTATTGTTTTTTGGGGGATAATGTTTTTACAAATCAAATGCAGTAAATTTTATTTTAATTGTTTTAACCATTAATTATTTATTTTCTAATGCTTGTAATTAACTTGGAAGTTTAATTTAAATACCTTTTGTCAGGAGATATAATGGTCTGGGTGACTCTTCTTGTATAGCTCAATAGCTTGTCTTTTTAAATTACTACTAATTACCCCTTTTTGTGTTGGGACTTTCTAAATAATGACCTTTTCTTTTAAATTAATTCTGCCTTTGTTTGCCCTGTCTCCGGAGGTGTAAATTTAATTATCATGTAAATTCTGTCGATTTTCTGCTGACTATTACGTTTCCCTCTCTCTTCAATAGCCTAACTCATTTCTTGCATTATCTCTTGTTCATGTCCGGTCTTTAATTATTTTTACTCACTTCTAATTTAAATTTTTACTCCAAATTTTACCCAGGGTTGTCTCGGACGATTAGCTATCTCCCGCTAAAATTTTAGGAAATTTAATAACGTTTTTAATGCCTTTTTGATCAATTAAGTTTTTTTTTTCCCATTTCAAGATGGCCGTTCTTGCCTGCGTTTCTTCTCGGCCAAGTTCGTTTCTTTCCCGCGTGTAGTAGTCGCTGGCTGCCATTTTTTCTTTCCTCTCTTCCTTCCCCCGACAATCGAATGTTCTCGAAGTTTCCCGGCTGCGATGGCATGCTCTGATTGGTCCCCGCGGTCGGCGTCTCGACGAAGCTCCTCACCCAAGGGGCAGGAAGCGTCATTCTGAGAGCTGACGTGGTGCTGCTAGGACGAATTGACTTTCGGAGTCTACGCTCGCAGACTAGAGGCCTAGCTCGGCATTTTTGTCGTCCCTTACAACAAGTTCATTATGTGAAGTTTTAGCACGTAGGCCAGAGGGCCTGATAAAACATTTGATCATCAAAACAGCAAATTTTATTTTTACAATGCCGGGTGAATAACCAGGGTTGGACGGTATTTACCGTCTGATGGTATTTACCGGTTTTTACTACGGTTTTTACCGTCTTTGGAAAAGCATGTTTTTATCAGGGTTTTTACAACCTTTGAGAAAAACTTAATAATTTGACTATTTTTTGTCACTTTTTGAAGATTTATCTCTCCATCAATGGCTGAGAGGTTCTGCTATCGAAACTGGATGGTGGGAGGTGCCAGGCTCATACCCTGGTCGTGCCTGTTGATCTAGCTATTCGGAGTTTTCCGTGGATTTTTTTTTCAGAAATTGCACATAAATACTGGCTAGGATCCCTTAGGAATAGGAAGGTATTCCCCAATAGGATTAGAATCCTAGTGCAGTCAATCGGCCATAATCCACAAGCAACCAATGAAGATTTATCTGCTATTTTTTCATTTTCTCAGGGAAACAAAGTTCAGGACATTTAATATCACTATTTCCATTTCTATATAACAGTATTCACCTAATTCAGTGTCTGATTTGGTAAGTAAAAGAAAGCTATACGAAAATAGTTCATTTTAAGGAATATAATAAACACAGAAAACTTTGATCCATGTTTTCATCTTACAAGAAATTCAAATTTATAGATAATGTACATTTATCATTATTAAACTTATTAAAACTATTATTATGAGAAGGCACATTACAATATTTATTACAATTATGTAATGCAGTCTAGTTTAATAATTTTTACTTAAAGGAAAATTGTAAATATACTTTTACTACACTTAACTTATTTTAATCATTTTAATGAAAACTAAATGCTTACAAATATTATTTGTTACATAATGTAGTTTGCATCATCATGATGTCCTGATGATGATATATCCACATCAATTACATGAGAATACAGTTTTAAAAATAGCATTAATATACAGTTTATGACTCGGGGAGTTTATTGTATCGTTAGGTTTTTACCCCTTTTCCCCAGGTTTTTACCGGTAAAAACCTAGTTTTTACCATGCCCTGGTAAAAACCAGTTTTTACCAGTAAAAAGCCAACCCTGTGAATAACCCATTTTTTGGGGGGGGGGGGGCAGCGAGCGAGTGAACCCCCATGAAGTAGATTCGACGCTGATTTTGCGGCAGGTTGCGCCTCCTCCGACACCATTTTTTGAAGCAGCGCTTGACCCCTGCCCGGCCTCTCTGACATTCCATGACCGTGTCCTCAGCCCGGCCCACGATCGAGTCATCTTAGCCTCATCGGGTGTTGCCTGAATGTCCTGTCGTACGATGTCCTCGGGAAATCTTCTTTGGACTCCAGCAGCAGTTTCCGCGGTAAGATCGTTGCCTTTATTTCCATCTGCAAGGATTCCGGCCCACCCAGGAAGTCGATTCACTTCTCTCCTAACCACCATGTTCACCGTCCCTAGTTGAAGAACCCTAAATTTTTATTAACTTTTCATCTTTAAAAAAAGGGGGGGGGGGAATTGAAGACAACTGTAAATGCTAAATTTTCTTTTTCTTCTTTGAGTACTATCCTGATGTATAACTTCCAGTAACGCCATGTTTTAATTTTTTTTTGTTAAATGATAATTGTTGATGCTGTTTTTTTTCCCTTACCTAGCTAATTTTGGAGGGTCATAAAATCTGTTTTATTTTCTTGCTTGGCCAATGCTAATCTCTGTAATTACTTGTTTGAGTTGTTCTGCATATCAGTGAATTTGCTGCACCCTTTGGTGTCAAAATTGCAAAGTTCCTTTTTTTTTTTTTTTTTTTTTTTTTTTAAACTATTTAAGCTCGTTTGTTGGAATGTAAAAGTGGGGTTTCAAGTAACAGTTAAGGATTTTGTGAGGGATTTTTATTAGATGCCCTGTGTGGCTTGGAGAAGGTGGGGACTTGTTTGCCCAAATTTTTCTTTACCTTTTTGATAGGATAAATTTTTTTTTTATGCTGCAGCAAAGCCTTTTAACATAAGTTTTGGATCCAAATCGTGCTACTTTTGTCATGACAATTTTAATTAAGCATTACCTTTTATTTTTTTTTACTTTTCAATTTACAAGGGCTAATAATGGGAAATTAAAGCACTCTAATATTTTTGTTTTTGTGCATTACTACCACGCGCTGTAATATCCCTGCGCTGTGTTTTACTTACTTTTATTTCTAAATGCTGATGTCGTGAGGCCACTAGTTGTTTACCCCATATTATTGTTGAAATAAATTTGTATTTTGGTGATCTAATGCAATGTCTCTGTGATTATTTTACCACATTTTTAACACACACTTCAGGCAAGGCTGAGAACATTGGGTTATTTAACTAACTACTACAGTCACAATGCATGGTCAAATCTTAATTCTGTTTTAGTAACTTGCTTAATTTGAAATCTAAATTTTAACCTTGCTAAACTATTTTTCACGGCAGTAGTAGCAAAATACTACAGTGCCAACGATTACAATGCTCTTTAAGTTTTGAACCATTATTTCCAGATTTTAAATAAATTGATTTATTTCTAAAAAAAAAAAATGTCTCTTTATTGTCTGTGCTGGTTTCACACACACCTATTTCCTTTCAGCTGAGGCAATTCTGACCGTAACCTGGGGTTTGGGTTAATTTATGTTTGGTGCTTTGCCGTTAACTTTAGAACACAACGCAAATCTTTCAAATTTATTTTTAATTTATATCTAAAATTTTTTATGACAACACGGCACAACTAAACGACGTATGTGTCGTTAATAATTTTTTCTCTTTTAACCGAGAGCCTAATAATTCTGCATTTTCTTTAGTTAAACCTAAATCCCGAATCAAGTCATTTAATTCGGCTTGATTAAATTTTTCAGGTACTTCATTTTTCACGGTGAAATCCAAGTCTTTTTCATCACTTTCGCTTTCAGATATATTAGCATTGTCAAAAGCCTCGGGTCGTGTATTTATTCAACATAAATGTATTATTTAATTTCAATGAAGTAAGAGGTTTTCAGAATTTATTTAAACAAATAAACATACATACTTTATTAATTTATCCTATCCAAATCGCAAAAAATCTGTGTATTTTTACTTATTTAAAAAATTTACTTTTCAAAAAAACTGTACGTTATACGTAAAAACTGATATTATTTTTGAAATAAGCATGCGAAAATACATAAAAAACAATTATTACTTCTAAAACAAGAAATTGTTGCAGGCTGGTGTAATCATTCTTTTAACGAACGGAATTGTGGGTCCCAATCAATTCGTTAATTCAAGGTTCGACTATATAATAATAAGAGAATTTATGATAATAAACGCAGATGAATAAAACTCCGTTATCCACTCCAGTAAAATTTGAAGACATGACGAATAACTAACATTATTTTTTTTGGGGGGGGGCTTCATATTTGTTAATTCCATCGCTGTAATATTCTTTAACTAAGGAATATTTTTGCCTTACAGACACTAACTCGAGAAGATATGTAACGCAGATGACAAACAACAAACTATGTGTGTTAATTGCAACCAAAATGAACGAACATGAAAAGCATTTTTGAATAAATATAAGTGAAGAAAAAATATTAGAGACCAATAGAAATGCTACTGATGGATAACAATAAGCCGTAGCCTGAAAAATATTAGGTTGGGGTGCAGTTTTCTTAATATCCTTCTACAAGTAGTAAAAAAATCATTGTTTTTGCAAGAATACTTTTGCACAATCACAAATGATTGCAGGAAAGATGCAACTCATTTATATTAACAGAATATTAAACCATGTTACTATATAAACCTTTGTAAGTCATTTACGATCATTAGTATTCATTCTTAATTTTAGAATAAATAAATTTTAAAAAAATACGTTTTTAGTAAAATTTAATCATTTTGATTTTTAAATACTACTTGAATACTATAATGATGCATGTCATAAGCATGGGTGGCCATAAGGTGGGGGGAGAGAGAGAGAGACAGGGTACTCGAGCTTTAACGTATCGACTTATAATGTAAACAAAACTGCATCACAAACCAAAACTTACGAGTTCAAACTTACAAGTCCAAATTTCCACCTCCCGGTAGTGTTTTTTTTTTCTTAATTAATCCTCCCCTTACTTTAGAAAAGTTTCTATAGACGCCTATGATGATATTTAT
Source organism: Cheiracanthium punctorium (assembly GCA_038373885.1). Classification (NCBI taxonomy): domain Eukaryota; kingdom Metazoa; phylum Arthropoda; class Arachnida; order Araneae; family Cheiracanthiidae; genus Cheiracanthium; species Cheiracanthium punctorium. Next base: position 60,713 of record JAWZYV010012490.1, read on the forward strand.
TAAAATATTATATTTAATAAAAGCTGTAGAAAATACTTTAAAACAATAGAAATGTATCTGTAATTTTCTTTAAGTAAAAAATATAAAGACACACAATCAATACTAATATAAAAGTTTAATTTTCACACCCTCACACTATACTGCATATTGATATCAAGAAATATATGTTAAATGCAAATTATATTTGTCAAATTTTGCTCCTTCAAAGTAATAAACTAATGTCCTCGAGATGCAGAATTTGATTCTCGCCAACATCTCTGTCGCATCTGTTCATCCTGGCATTCTCTCGTGATGTTTTTTGCTCTCGGGGAATGGAGCGATTTCATTGGCTCTGATCCAAATGTGGTGGTTGTACAAACACAGGCTAGTCGTTTTTCAACCATAGGACTGTCTGCAGAGGATCGTTCTCTTTCTGCCACGGAACGGTGCTTACGAAAGCGAAAGTTTTTTTTTCACGGAAATTTGCATTTATATTTTTTCAGCACATTTTGAAAAATAGTTGTCTAGACAGTAAAAAAAGTCCCCAGATTTCGCAAAATATTCGTTTTTTGCGGTATTTCTGTTTAAAAAGTCGCTGGAGTCGTCCAATGTCAAAATAGTCGCTTTTTAGTCGCCTGTCTCGGGCAAAATGTTAGGCGTCAAAAATGAGGACTGGTTCTTAAATCTCGGTCGTCAAAACAAAACTTACAGTTGCAAAATACAACTAACGACCGCTAATTTCGCGCCCTGTTCTACTGTAACATAAACTATCTCAAAATTCATCTTAAAGGAGTGTGCAGAAATGCTCAAATCAAAATATAGTGTCTTTATCTGACATCCATACAAAAGAGCTCAATCTTGTAGCAGTCCAAGATACATCATATCTTAAAAAGGTCCTATTGTTTAAAAATGTTTTAAGTCACCTTTAAAAAGATGTTTTTAACTCAGAAGCTTTAATTTTTTATGCTTTTTAAAAATTCAACAAAATTATTATTTTCTCTCTCTGAATTGTTTACTAGATCTGTACTTAAGCTCAATTTTTGTGCTAAGTTGTTCCAAGATTTGAATTTGTACTAAAATCACCTTAATTTTTAATTTCTCCAATGATTCACTATCCCAGTATAGGTTGTTTTTCTAACTAGGCAAACATAGGCCTTGACCTAGTTCAGCATACTTTTCTTTTTCTTTCCCTTTCTTTCTTTCTTTTTTTTATTGTAGGTGATGCAAACCTTTTTTTTTTTTTTTTTGTCATCCGTATTAAAATGTATTCATCCATGAAAGCATTCATTTTGTTGAAAGTGGTCACTTCTGTTGTCAATTACTATTATTATTTTTTTAATTTCCAAGGGCAAATTATGAACAGTTATAGTAAACAAGAACATGATAGTAAATAAATAAATAAATAAAATGCTGCAACAAAGTTCATTAATAAGTCTCTAGCCTCCCAGTATTGCTCGGCGAGAGAAGTCTTGTGAAGCACAGGACAGTGGAGTAAGTGAGCGAAGTCCATAACTTCTCTAGAGCTGCATAGAGTTCATATCTGTGAAGGCATGATATTGAATCTAAAAAGATAATTCTGTAAGTCATGTCCAATGGCCAAGCTGAATTCAGCAATTGCTCTATGTTTTGGACCATTAAGCAAATTTGGGATAGCATTCTTTACGGGATACATTTTTAATAAGGTCTTCCTGGGCACGGTTGGGCATTGATGGTTTTTTTTAACAACATGTTTAATAGTGCAGATAGGCATAGGAAGAGAAGAAGTCTGCATGATCAAAGCCCCCTTTTAGTCAGGTAATCCACATTCCATTACCTGGGACCCTACAGTGGGCAGGAACTTACTGGAGGACAGAAATGTTCTCAAGGTAATGACTACAGTCCATTATGTTATATGTTAAGATTATTATCAGACATGATAACTAGAAGGGCAATCTTGGAATCGCAGAGAATAACAGTTCTTTGGGAATTTATCCAGATAATTGTGTAGCTGAGAAAGAGCTGTTCGAATAGCAGCAACTTCACCATCAAATGCAGTACCTCGCCCTACAGGGAATTAAAGGAAAAGATCTCAAAGAAAACTCTGGCACCTGCATTAAGGCTATCAGAAAAAAGGGATCCATTTGTATAAATCCATAGTCACTCAGGACAAATGATGATTTATGCCACCCCTGTATTATAAAATAAACATAAATTGCATGTGTTAAACTGTTTCTGAAAAAACTTCCATACATATGACCCATCCAATTTCAGTTAATGTGTTTATCTATGCTGCATTTTTAAACCTGAAATTGCATTTATAATTACTTGCAATAACCTGATTGAAAAAAAGAAAGAAAAAATGTGATGGTGATTTGAAAGTTTTATAAATTTACATACCTTACCATGTATTAGTTGTAAACAATTCCACAGACAAATTTTGCTTTTGTAATCATTAGACAATAATGCTTTTGTCTGACATTGAGCTTGTGTAGTTTGTGCTACAGTCTTTGTGGGATCATTATTGTCATGTTAAATTTTGTGATTTATTTCACGACTATGAGTTCAAATTTAAAACTTTGCTTCATTTGCAATAAGCAGGAAGCTGCATCTTTGACTGCACTAATAAAGAACAGGGATATAGTCCAGTCAGTAAATATATTATCAGAGGTGCCAAGTCTCAGGCTTTTTGTTCGTATTTTGGGTCTCAGGATTTTTCTTTATTTTCTCAGGCTTTTTAGGTGTTTGGAGAAAATTTCAATTGAGTAGTTTTCTTCATCAGGTTTGCTAGACCAGTTTTTACTCATATGCTGATCAGGCTCAACAACCTATTTTAATACAATATTTTGGTAGAAATTGTTTATCCCTCAACTATTTTGACTGAAGTTTTGCATTTTCTAATATTTCTTGCAAATTTTTTGGAACTTAATTTATTTATATTATACAGCTTAAGTAACGGGATACTTTTAAGTTCATATGGACATGCATGGCATTGATTATGCATGCATTTTATGCTGAAAATATATTCATAAGTAATCTCAGGCTTTTTGACATGAAAAAGCAGGAGGTATCAGGCTTTTCGATTTTGAAAACTTGGCACATCTGCATTATACCTTGCAAAAGATGGGGTAGAAGCTTTTTTTATGACTATGTCATTTTATCTTTCACCCCCGTTATTGAAAATTGTCCGAAGAATGTGTCCCAAAAATGCAACATAATAAAGTATGCGACATAAAAATTGTTGAGTATTTTACATATATTCAAATACTATTAGTTCACAACTTTAATCTGTTGTTACAATATTTCATATGCTGTAGAATATCCATCGCATGTATTTTTCTATAAATAGGTTACAATCATAAAAATTTCAACAGCTTAAGAAAATTGTTGAGTATTGAATTGCTTATTTTTTTACTGTGCAATGTCTTATCCTACTGAATTCTGTATCCCTTAATAAACATTTATCTACTTAACTGTAACTGTGCTCGTGCACACATTCTTTTTACTTCTTCTATACTTTTTTCCTTCTTGATGTTGCCTTGTTATGTGATGTGCCTGTTTCTTCCATTCTAATTTAATAAAGTAAATGTTATGTTAAAATCCCACGCTTACTGTGTTTGTGCCATAACTTTGCTGACATTTCTAAAAGGTTATGGACACCAGATGGATTAATTTACTTATTTGCTGATTTTTAACGTTCGTTTCAAGGCTGCATCATTCATCCTCAAAATGGTGACTGGAACTTGGCAAATTGAAACGCTGAATATCATAAAATTAAGGATGCATCAAGAATAACTTGTAAAAGGTGTAAACGCTTCGGGCACTGGGCTAGCGAATGTGAAAGTGAAAAAAAGAATAATTTTAAACATAAGCCTAACAGCTTGGGATTCTTATTCACTCTGGATGACTCGCCAATAGTGTTACCAGGCGAAATACAGCAACCCTACTCACCTAAAGCTCTCTCAACAATCTCAAATAACGAAAAGCAAAATTTTTGGTGTGTTAAGATAGATACTAAAATTATATAATTTACTTCAGTTATCATCGACCCATGTTTGCAATTGCAAGGAAAGATCAGGAAACCCTCCTACTTCCAGTCGATCAAATAAATGTAAAGGAAGAATAAAAGAAAAAGAAAAGGGGGTGAGAGATAAAATGACGTAGTCAATTAATATCATTTTAATATGGCAATTATGAAACTAAAAAATTAGGGGGGGGGGGGTCTCCCCTGACGAGGCTCGAACAGCTGAGTTTTTATTATTTTACTTTTATATATTGATGTTAACATGAAAAAATCAAGTTATCCAACATGGCTGAAAAACTTTTGACTGCCAAAAACCCACAGTAACTGATTAACTAAAAAAAAAAAAAAAAAAAAAAAAAAAAAAACTCAGAAATCGTTGAATTTAACAGAAATTTTCAAATGTAAAGAGGTTTAAATTTCTTACAACTTTCATAGTTGCATAAATAGCAAGCATGTTACAGCTTCTTGAAAGTGTTTTCCTCAATTTGATTAAACAACTCAGGAATGGGGTGTGAAAAAGAACTTAAAAAAAGAAGAGGCACAAGTCAGATGCAACACACATAAGTCACATTATAATAAACTGCACAAAAGCTGTTATTTTTGAAAAAAAAAACAATACTGTGTGTATTTACTGTGCATATTTATGTGATATAAAAGTTGAAGGCAGCCTATAGTAAAAAATTGCTTGGAAAAAAAGTTGGCACAAACATGGTCAGATCAACGGAAATGACAAACCAACCAAAGGTGCATGAGCGGGGTTCTTCTGTAAAATACCATTTTTGGAAGAAATTCTTTTGTAAAGTTTGACATTTTAATTGTTTTTTTAACTTAGTTTTTTTCAAAGAAATAATAGAAAAAATCTCTCCCCGATATTATTTTTATTAAACCTTATTTAAAAAAAGCACACTGTATAGCAATATCTAATGTGTTAATGTGCCTTAATGTAATGGTTCCTTATCTGCATTGTGAAAACTTTTTGTGCAAGGGGCCACTTGAAAAATTTTCATGGAACTTGTAGGCTAACTAAATATTTTTTATAATTATTCATTCTGTAAGGATTCATAGATTTTATAAATGTATTTGCAAAAGAAATTCAATTGAGAATTATCAGAAATTTAGGTGAGTGTTGAGAGGAAGACGTTAAAGGAGTGAAAATAAATTCCTGTCTGCGAGTTCATTTATAAATTAAAAAATACATTTTCCAGACTATTTGTACTTGTGTTCACGTGCTTAGTGTTACTATAGGTTTTCTGCAGTTTCAGCTTGCTTTTTAGGAATTAATTTTTCTACATTTCCTTATAAAAAAAATCTGCTCATTAAATATATATATATGTAAACTTCAGTAGGCAAGCTGGATTCTCTCTCGAACTTCCGGCATGCCGGAATATGGCCTGCAAGCCATATGTTAAACAACCCTGCTTTATACTATGTACCAAGTAGTTCAGTCTTTTTTTTTATGATTAGCTCTTTCATGCCTATTTAGAATTCTGTAATGCATGAATAAATGCATATATGTATTTATTCATGTATTGAAAATAATCTATGCATTTATGGAAAATCATCTAATAAAATGCAAGACATTTTCAGTTTTGAGTCTTATTAGTTAGAAATGAATATGTAATAATATTTTTAGTCACAACAATCCTAATAAATGCATGGTCGATTTTTTTTTTCTTTCTTTTCAGGAAAAAATAATTAATATGTTCATTTTATTATTTTGTATCTTTGACTATATTCTTTATTTTCCAGTTCTTTGGCCTTTCTGATTTTTACTTGATATGGATTCAATTTTGTCAGAATTTGTTGCTCATACATCTGCAGATCCTGGATTAGCTACAGATCTTTTAGATGGTATATATATTTAAAATGAATATTTCATTTTAGTTCTTCATAATTTATTCACGTAGAATCTTATGTAACTAATAAATCAGGGTTCTCCTGTTTTGTCCATGGTGGAAAAACTGCTGGGAAAATCCTGGAGAAAACTATCCTAGACAAAATATAATTTTGCCCACTTAGTTTCGATTTGTAAACTAGAAGCAGCCAATCCTACTATATAGTTACGCTGACCCCTGTCGTATTGTTTTTGGGGGATAATGTTTTTACAAATCAAATGCAGTAATTTTTATTTTAATTGTTTTAACCATTAATTATTTATTTTCTAATGCTTGTAATTAGCTTGGTAGTTCAATTTAAATACCTTTTGTCAGGAGATAATGGTCTGGGTGACTCTTCTATAACTCAATAGCTTGTCTTTTTTTAAATTACTACTAATTACCCCTTTTTTTTTGTTGGGACTTTCTAAATAATTACCTTTTCCTTAAATTAATTCTGCCTTTGTTTGCCCTGTCTCCGGAGGTGTAAATTTAATTATCATGTAAATTCTGTCGATTTTCTGCTGACTATTACGTTTCCTTCGCTCTTCAATAGCCTAACTCATTTCTTGCAATATCTCTTGTTCATGTCCGGTTTTTAATTATTTTTACTCACTTGACGGTTAAATTTAATGGCAGACTTTCTTTCTAGAGAAGTTAACGTTGTTGATAATGTTCCATTTAAGTGTGAAATTTTACCTTTGCCTGACCAGGACTTAATTAAATTACAACAGGAAGACTCTTTTTGCCAAAAGATGGCGAGTAATATTTTGCAAGATCCCTTTTTCATTCATAAGTCAAATAATTTTTTTTTTCAACAAAATGTTCTTGTTTGCCAATCTACTAATGCAAATTTTTTCAATATTCGACTTTTTGTCCCTCAATCTCTTGTTCAGGAAGTTCTTCAAGCCTGCCATGACAACAAAACTGTTGCGCATCCAGGTCTTTCTCGAACATTGCATCGGGTTAGGCAAAATTTTTTTTGGGTAGGTCTTTACCGTAATGTTAAAAATTATGTGATGTCTTGCCATTCTTGTTTACAAAGACGTAGTTTCAAAAAAGGTCAAAAGGCTCCCATCCAGGAGATCCCCACTGTTGATAGACCTTTCCAGAAATGTGCTATTGATGCAGTTGGTCCCTTCATTACCTCTAAACATGGGAACAAATTTTTAATTGTAATTACTGATTATTTTACTAGATTTCCTGAAGCTTACCCTGTTAAAGACATACAAAGTGCCACAGTAGCTAGGGTTTTAGTGGACTTAATTTCCAGACATGGCATTATGGAGGTGCTGTACTCAGACAGGGGGTCCAATTTTCTCTCGCAGGCAATGGAGGAAGTCTATAAGGTCTTAGGAATCAAGAAAATGCACACTGTAGCCTATAATCCGCAAGGCAACGGGGTCGTTGAACGGTTGAACAAGGTTCTTCATTTGGTTAGTGAAACTCAGGAGGATTGGTGCGAACAGGTTCCTTTTGCTTTGCTGGCCTTTCGCACCGCCTACCACAGAACTATTCAAAACACTCCTGGTTTTCTCACCTATGGTAGAGATCTGGTGTTGCCATATGACCTGATTTTTTCATCTAAATTCAGGACATATGCCAACACTAGATCCTATGCTCAGGAAATTGTCACCAACCTCCAGAACACTTTTCCAATAATTAAAGATCGCCTTGAAGTAGCCTCTCATAACCAAGCTAACTCCACTCCTACAAAATTTAACTTAAAAGACATTAAAGTTGGTGACACAGTCTTCTTACACACACCTACTCATAAACCTAATTTGTCAAAAAAAGCTTTGTAAATTTAATAAGGGTCCCTATCGCATTTTAAAGCAATGTTCTCCTGTTTTATTTTTGATTTCTCTTTTAACTAATCCTTCAGATGTCCAAAAGGTACATGTCAATAGAATTTTTAAAGTTGTAGATAGAGATGTTTTTCCTACTAGTAATAATATCTTGCCACACACCCCTGAGTCTGTTTTACCTAAGTCTACCCCCTCGTCTTCAACTGATGATTGGGAAGCTAAGATGTTGAAAGAGTATCCAAACCCCTTTCTTCCTTATGATCCCACTTGGGATGACAGTTTTGGTAATTTTCAAGCTTCTCCTATGCCGCCTGTTGTAGCCCTGTCTGATGCAGAACCTGCCGTGTTGCCATAAAAAAAAAATTGAAAAATTTGCATTGTGTTCTGAAGTTAACGGCAAAGCACCAAACATAAATTAACCCGAACCCCAGGTTACGATCGGAATTTCCCCAGCTGAAAGGAAAAAGGTGTGAGTGAAGCATGCATACACAAGAAAGACACAAGTTATTGCAAGAAAAAAATTTAACATTTTATTCAAATTGATATGCTATTGCTGCTTAAGACACTATTGGATGGCATGAGTTGCGTTTTCTGCACTCAGCGTTTCACAGACATTATAAATTATTGGCACACTCATGATTCGCCAGATTATGGCACTTCAGAAATGTAAATTAACACACTTTACAGCTTTTGAGATTTTCACAGGGCACTAGGCCAAAGATTTACATATAGTATTAAAGATTATCCGTCATGCATGTCAAGTTTAATTGTGTCCTGAGAGGCCTCCCAAGAAAGGGGTAACACTTCAAAAACAATAAGCACACATTAATAACTATGTAGAAAAGCACATTTCAATCTTTGGATGAGTTGCACATAATTCTTGCAAAAAAAAAATTTTGATTTTTGTAGAATAGGAAAAAAAAGGAAACAAAACTTTAACAATTAAAACATGGATTTAAAAATATTGTGGAGAAATTACAGGTTAATTATTGAAGGGGACTGGTACTAAGAGTAAAACAACGTTAAGGGGGATGTGGGGCTTGACGCCCGCTCCCAAAATGGCGCAATAGGATGAGCAGAATGGAAGAGTGTCCAAGTGGATGGCCGCAAGACACCGGGGGGTCCTAGATAAACTTTCATAGCCGAGGGAGACGGTCTTAGTGATGTAAAATGACGTGGAAAGATCTTACGGCTTCATTCTGGGAGTGGTATGACAAAGGGACCGCTCTTTTAAACACGGGACTGCGATGTAGACCTCGGCGATTACGTGCAGATAGCACCCGCGACGACACTTGCAAAAAAAAAGGAAAATCATCACCTGAGTCATTCCGATGATAGGGACTCCCTTTTCAGTCCGCGGTTCACTCCGCCGGACGCCGGTGCATCATTCAGGAAATCATGATGTAAGATGCCACTGCCTCTTTCATTAACTGCTCTGTTCCCTGCTATGGAGACATGTTGAATGGGCCTGAGACTAACCCGACGCTAGTCTCCTTGCTTCAGGCCTCGACGAGGAAAAATTTGGATCACCCACACACCTGCTCACTCCAATCTCAACTGACGCTCTCCTCCCTTTCCAGCCGGCGCTTTCCTTCCTCCCCCCCTCACGCGCTGCCTCCTCAACCAATGACAGATCGCCAACGCCAACTTCCTTCTCGAAATCTCTGGAGAGAAACGTGCGGGAAAAAGGAGTCCGTGTGCAAAGCACCAATCTTTACTGAAAATGGCGGACGATTTTAAGATGGCGAGAAAACAGATGAAGCGTCACGCGAAATGAAAAAAAAATGGCGATTGACCGAAACACTACCTGGGCCGTAAAAATGGTCAAATCGCACGGGGAAAAGCTCAAAATTAAGAATTATTCCTAACTAGGACCAAACTCTAATCCAAAATATTAGTAAAAGAATAAAATAAAAGGAAAACATTTAAATTTAAGTAAACATCTTAGGATTTAGCTTCAGAAGTAGGAAGGAAAAAAAATAACATGGGGTCACTACGTTGGTATCATAGAAAAACAGACTTAAGGCAAAAACATAATAAATAAAGTGAATTAAGCAAATATTTAAAAGAAAATATTTAAGGAGGCATTAAAGATATATCATTATTAACTTAAAAAAAGGTAAAATACTCATTAGAAGATAGCAAAATTATTGCAAGTTATTGAAAAGGAAACACTTGTTGCAAAACTTATTATTAAAAAAAAAAAAAAATCACTTTAAATAAAAATGGGTTGATACCACACATCAAACCTGATACTGATTTTTTTAGAGATACTGTTGTGTCCCCTGTTTCCTTTTTAAGTTCAAATGGTGATGATATTGATGCCGCAACCCCATCTTCGATTTCTCCAGGCCTGTCTAGCTCCACTAGTAGTCATGGGTATAATCTTAGGCCACGTGATCAATTTGGCTTTGTAATTAAAACGTAGTGCTGGGTCTTTTATTTGCGGATCATTTTTTCCTTTTTGAATTTGGTGTCATTTTTGTATTTTTTTTATTTAGTGTTTGCATTTGTGTTTACCTTTTTCGTTTACTTTTAGTTTCTTGTGGGTGGGGTGTTTTGTTTACTTGTTTGTTGGTATCAATCAAATTTTACCTGCACAATCTGTGTTATATGTTGTTACATTCCTTATGCAAGTTCCTATTGAAGTAAATATTTTGTTTTTGTTTGATGTTTTTGTGTAAGTGTTATAATCTGATGTAGTACCCTTTTGGTAGTACAAATTGTGTATGGCTAAGGGCCATTGCAATAATTCATGTGATATTATTATTATTATTATTATTTTTTACCTTTTATTACTGTATAACCACATGAATGTTTTCTTAAAATACCTTTTTACCTGATTGTGTCAAAAAAAAAAACTTGTACTGGAATTGTCAAATCAGTGCAGAAATTTCTGGGGTTCAAACTTTTGTTCTCTCTGTAATGGCTTGAGGAAAATTTTAAAGTTGTTAACTTTGCTGGTGCAGACAATCCCAGGGCCTTTATCTAAGAAACTTAGGGTTCAAAAAAATTTTTTTTTTCTCACTTGGTTTACAATAAGTAATTCTTTTGTTACTACCAACCTTCTGGTTACCTTTTGTTAAATGGGGGGTGTTTGCTTTAAGTTATTCATGCTGGTTTGGGCTGTTTTCTTAAAATTACCTTGTTTTGTTTTGTTTTCCTCTTTGGAGAAAATGATTAGTGTCCAGAAGTGTTTCTAGAGCCTTCTTGGTCACTTGAATTAACCTCCATGTTTGGTGGTAATTGTTCTTGGGTCACATTTGGGCTGGTGTTTAGCCTCTTGTACTCAGGCCAATTGCTGCTGAATGTGGGGTTGTTCAGGGATCATTTCTCTCCTGTCTTCTAATGTTTTTACCAACTTAACCTCTAATTTGATGCATTAATTGGGTTTTTTCTTTCTCTACAAATTTGGGATTGTCATGCCCAGGGTCCGACAAACACCGGGCGCCCAGTCGCCTGGGCGACTACAAAAAATCTTTTGGCGACTAGATTTTCCTGACTGGAAAAGAAAATAACGTCATCCCAAGCACTTATGTTTTTTTTTAATTAGGTGAATTTTCACTGTTTTTCTCCCTCCATACGCCACGGTAATGTTTACCAAACTAAATCCCCACCAAGTCAGTGAATCGAGCTCTCATCTCACTCACCTGGGGCGCGTTCGAGAATTCATCGGTTGTGCACCGGTAACACCGGTGCACGACCAGAGCGTTCGAAAAGGCGGAGCGTTGGGCGGAGCTCTGGAATTAACCGCGTTTGAAAACGTTTCGGTCATGTAGCGGTTGTCTGCTCAGCGTGACCAGAGCGCAACCAGAATGACCCTGCTAGCGAGGTGGGTTATTACGGTTATTAGCGTAGTGTTGCCAATGTTTATTTCTGTTTTCTTGGCTTGGAATTGGATGTGGTGAGGATGACCGAAACCGGTTGACAACCGTGACGTCACTTAACCAAAGAATGACCGTAACCGGTAGCACCGGGGCATAACCAACCGGTGAATTCTCGAACGCGCCCCTGGAATTGCAAGCTAAAGCTATCTCAGGATCACGGGATGCTCAGGGTAGTTCTAAGAAATAGCTCAGTGATGTCACGTAGAGTTGAGCCTATTGGTTACTTGCGCCTACTAGACGCCCCGTAGAATACGCCTACCAAGATGAAGTGTGACGTCACGCGCTACAAGCATGTTCATTTTTCCTTCCCTTTCTTCCCCTTAACACACATTTAACTCCCTAGAACTGACCCTTGCACTCGCAAATTTATTGTATCTCCGTACGCAAGTATTTTGCTGCATGCGATTTGCAGAGGTAATTTCTTCAAAAACACTTCTACTTCCACTCACATTTTTAGTGGTTTTAGTTGACAGCATGGTTGACGGAGATAAGCCTATGAACATGTGCTGTTAGTTCACTGTGTTGCGAGCGTTAAGTTTTTTTTCAGTTAAGCAAGCGGCTTTAGTTAAAAAAAAATTCTGAATTCTTATAATCAAGAAAATAAAAATGAAGAGAAGTGCGAAGCAGAATTCTTTGCCGTGTAAGCAAAAGAAAATAGACGGATTTTTTATCTCTGATAAAATTGATAATGGAAAGGCAGCTTCAGAAATGCAAAAAAGTCAAAATATGATGGAGGTGCATGAAACTTTTAAAATGAGCACAAACGAAAATAAAACTGAAGCTGGGCATAAAAGTTTAGGAAAAAGAAAATTCCAACTGTCTTGGCTGCAAGATTTTGATTGGCTGCAATATGAAGATGGAATTGCAAAATGCAAGGTTTGCAACTTATTTTCTAAGTTGAGTGACAGTACCTCAAGAGTAGTTCAAGGCTACTCGTCCAATTTTAAATTGGAAACTTTAAAAAAACACAGTGCTTCTGATCGCCATCTTCGTTGTGAGGAAGCAAAACTGGCAAAAGAAAAGCCATGTGACACGCCCATAGCTAAATGCATAAAAACTATGGATAAAAAAACATTTGATCACCTAACTGCATTATTCAATGCATCGTGTTACTTGGCTAAAAATAACCGACCATTTAGTGATTTCAAAGAGTTACTGATGCTGCTATCTAAATTGGATGTAACAGACTCTGACAAGTACTGTAATGAAAAAAGATGTCAAGAATTCGTTTCTGAAATTGCTGAGCATATGCGAGAGGAATTTATTTCCAAATTAAATGATTGTAACTATGTAAGCATTTTAATAGACTCTTCAACAGACAAATCTGAAGAGGAACAATTAATAATATACATGCGTTACATTTTTAATGCAGAAGTAAATGACTCATTTTTAACTATGGTGCCTCTGAACAATTGTTCAGCTGATGGCTACATCCAAGCCATTACAGAAGAACTCTCAAGATTAGGCTTGGAGAAGCTCTTGTCTTCCAATAATTTAGTAGGACTAGCTACTGATGGAGCTGCAACAATGATAGGGATACACAAAGGGGTAGCAACAAAGCTATCAAAACAAATCAATCATTTAGTAACAATTCATTGTGCTGCCCATAAATTGCAATTGAGTGTTTTGCAATCTTGTAAAGATTTGAAAATAATTGATGAATTAGATGCAACTCTCATGAATCTTTACAAGTTTTATATGAATTCTCCTAAACGTTTAAGAGAATTAAAGGTAGTTTCAGAAGCCCTAGAACTAAAATTTGTAAAGCTCATGTATGTCCACAAAATAAGATGGGTTGCCAGCAAAGTTGGCACAATCAAGGCTGTAATTAGAGATTGGAAGTCTCTAGTTTTTCATTTGGAAAGTACCACTCAAGCAAAGAATACAGATGGCAATGCAGCTAAAGGTCTGCTTAAAAAGCTTAAAGATTTTAGATTTTTAATAACCATGCACTTTTTGTGTGACTACTTAATGATTTTCAAACAACTCTCTCTGTTTTTCCAGAGATCAAGCTGTTTGCTTAGTCAAACTAAAGTTCATCTTGAGCAAGCAGTTTACAGATTGGAAAATCTTAAAAGCACTCCTGCAGAACATGAAAAAAATTTTGTAAATAATGTATCATTAAGTGGAATGTTTCATGATGTCCAGTTATCAGATATCACCAACAAGAAATTTTCCGTTGATAAGAATAATTTAATTGAAGCAGGTGTGAAGTATTTGAAAGAGAGATTCATCGAAAATGAAACAGAAATAATTGCAGCAACTGGTATCTTTGATACTTTAAGTTGGCCTGAAGGCAAAGAAATGCAAAATTTTGGAGAAGAAGAAATAAAGCTGCTTTCACAACATTTTGCCACTTGTCTTGCCATTAATGAAAAAGATGGTATCCTTAAAGTACTAGATGAGTGGTATGAATTTAAAGTTTTTGGGAAAGGTTTATCACTCCAATGTCTTTATGAAAGGTGCTTATCAATGAGGGAGAGATTCCCATACTTAACAAAACTTTTGTCTGTTGTGTTGACACTTCCTGTTTCAACATCTAGTTGTGAAAGAGGTTTTAGTACAATGAACACCATTAAAAACAAACTGCGTTCAAATTTAAGACAAGAGTCCCTAAACAATTTGATGTTTATTAATTTAAATGGACCTCCTTTAAAGGAATTCAACCCTGAAAAGGCCATTGATAAATGGTACTTAAAAGCAAAAACTCAGAGACATTGCTAGTGTATAGTTATTGTTTATTTTGCATAATAATGTATATAGTTTAAGAACATTTCTTTTGCCTTTAAACTGAGCTGCTTTAAAAAATTTCAAAATGGGCTGGAAGTTTTTTTTCCCCCCCTTTCTTTTCGTGTGTGTGTGTGTGAGAGAGATTTAAGGAGATATGTCTTAAGGAGTATTTAAAGGTAAGAATATTATTTGATCCACTGCCATAGTTTTTAATTGCATAGCTCTATTTATGTATTATAATTGCAATTTAAAAGTGTATTTTCTTGAAAAGAGTAAACAATTCTTAGAACTAACATTTATTATTATTTTTTTTAATGTGTATCTGTGTTGTCGCAAATAAAGCCTGCTTGGCGAGATTTCCTCCGGCAAAATGGAAAAATACCAAACTTTCTTACTTAAAACATTTTTATCTCTAATTCCCTGCAAAATTATGAATAGTTAAAATCATTAATTAAAAAAAAATAGCTTTGTAAGATTATGACTAGCCCATGTATAAAATGCATTCAAGTCAAGGAAATATTTTGACATGTGGCTCCTAAAAATATTTCCTGGCTCCTAAGATTTTACAACTTTTGTCAGTCCCTGGTCATGCCCCTGTCAAAATTTTTTTCTCAGCTTTCTTTGGAAGGGGGTGATGCAACATCCTAGGTACTTGTCCGCCCTTGCCTGCTAGTGGTCTTGTTTTCAATACTTGACACTGACTAGTTTTTTTATTTACTTTTGGAAATGTCTGAACTGATTTTTACCCACGCTTGTGACAACAAACTCCACATAGTGACTACTTATACGAGGACCTTACAAAATTTTGCTACTGACCACTTCCTTGGATTCTAAATCGTCATGGTCAGAATTGCGTATTACCCTTTTATGTACCAAAGATTTTTAACTTTTTGTCTTCGTTTAATGTTGTTCTGTCATGTTTTATATGTCGTACTACATATATACTGTATCTTTTTGTTGTGAAGGAATGTGCAGGTAAAACTTTGCCTTTTGATTGATTTTTTTTTTTTTTTTTTTTTTTTTTTTTTGTGGAACATGTAGGTATAGGGTTAAAATTTTTTTTTATGTGTCCTGACTTGGGACACGGGTTCTTAATGTTTATTTGAGGTATTTTGCATTATGCAAATTTTTTTCTTGCTGCCATGGCTGGTCCTCCCCAGGTTTTGTTGTCAAAATGGAATTATACGCTGCTTCTCAAGACATTTCGCCAGTCTGTTCCTGGCTTCTCCACGAAAAATTTTTTACTTCGTAAAAAATTTTTTGGAGGAGAAGGAAGGATAATATGTTGTATTGTTTTTGGGGGATAATGTTTTTACAAATCAAATGCAGTAATTTTTATTTTAATTGTTTTAACCATTAATTATTTATTTTCTAATGCTTGTAATTAGCTTGGTAGTTCAATTTAAATACCTTTTGTCAGGAGATAATGGTCTGGGTGACTCTTCTTCTATAACTCAATAGCTTGTCTTTTTTTAAATTACTACTAATTACCCCTTTTTTTTGTTGGGACTTTCTAAATAATTACCTTTTCCTTAAATTAATTCTGCCTTTGTTTGCCCTGTCTCCGGAGGTGTAAATTTAATTATCTTGTAAATTCTGTCGATTTTCTGCTGACTATTACGTTTCCTTCGCTCTTCAATAGCCTAATTCATTTCTTGCAATATCTCTTGTTCATGTCCGGTTTTTAATTATTTTTACTCACTTCTAATTTAAATTTTTACTCCAAATTTTACCCAGGGTTGTCTCGGACGATTAGCCATCTCCCGCTAAAATTTTAGGAAATTTAATAACGTTTTTAATGTATTTTTGATCAATTAAGTTTTTTTTTTCCCCAATTCAAGATGGCCGCTCTTGCTTCACCCTAGCCAAGATCGTTTCTTTTCCGCGTGTAGAAGCCTCTTACCAGTCGCTAGCCGCCATTTTTTTCATCTTCCTTTCTTCCCCCCCTCGTTCGTGTTTCGCGGGGTGGAACTTGCTGGAATGTTCTCGAACCTCGCGGCTGAGATGGCGCGCTCTGATTGGTCCACGTCTATGGCGTCTCTGCGGCAGGCCAACTGCACTGTTTGAATAGTTTCAACATGTGAACGCATAGTTTCACGGCCAGAGGGCCAACTTCTTTTTATTCAATGATCACCATCCATTAAAAAAAATTTTTTTTGTTTGAAAGTTTTATTTTGTCATCATAACACATTATCATGCAGCCTCGACCATGAATCTCCATCAATGACCACCGCGTCTCTGCTGCGGGCTTGAAGCCCTTCTACCTCACCGATTCTCGCTCGACATGACCATGCGATTTAGACGGGGCCTTGTCTTCACCCTTTCATGCTCCAAAAGACAATAAAACCTGCTACCGTCGTAGCTTTGAGCTCCAGACCATCACCACTTAAATGATGACAGCGACGTGCCTGGCAAGGAACCAACATCGCCTTGTCCGAAAATGCCTGTGAGAACGTCTAGATTGACGACCGTCGGGTCCTATATGCCGCCATTTCGCCGCCAGTGTTCAGAAAATTGGTGAGATAGAACCTTTTTTTTTTTTTGTCCAAGTCCTTGATTCGCGTGAACCACATGATCCTCCTGGTTGAGCATAACTCCGACTCCTGTAATTGACCTTTCCCATGAACTCTTAAATTTCTGTAAAACCTTTTAATACATGTAGAAGATAAAGGGGTGGGTAAAAAAATTCTTATCTTGTAATGCAAGTAATGTAAAAGCTAATTTATCCTTTGTATGGGAAACTTTGTGAAAACTCATGTTCTAATTACCAATTTTGTGTGCTACTGTTGATCTTATTTTAATTTTTGTTTTCTCTCGTTTCATCAATCATGTTTGACAACGTAAATTTTTTCAGCTTAACAGGGTTTTAAGTAGTGGGGTTTTGAAAGGGATTATTTTTTTCTTTTGGATTTGTAGCCCTGAATGGGTTTGGCCTAGGGACTGGTGTGGGGGACTCATCAGGCCTGTCTAATTCAGTTTTCTTTGTAATATTAGTTTCTGATTCCTTTTTTTTTTTCATGTTACAAGCGTTATTCAAATCTTAAATTATTTTTGTTTACATAAACTTGGGTACCCAAATTTTATGATGTTAAGATCCAAAGGTATAAGCCACAAAAGCTGTAGTATCTTTAATGTGCAACAGAAAAATTACCTTGATACTAAGCTACCACTTTGATTGTTATTGTTATGATGTGTTAAAATAAATTGAGTTGGTGATCATCTATTTGTCTCTGTGTTTACTTTACCTTACCACCATCACACTCATCAAGCAAGGCTGAGAACTTTGGGTTATTTAACTAACTACTGCTGTCACAATGCATGGTCAAATCTTAATTCTGTTTTGGTAACTTGCTTAATTTGAAATCAAAATTTTAACTTTCACTTAAACTATCTTTCACGGCAGTGGTAGCAAAATACTACACCCATGACTCACTGATTTTCTAACAATTCTGGGCAAACCACTCTAACTTTTAGTGCCAATACTCCAAAAAGTTTAAAGCACAAAAGCCTAATAACATCCACACCGTTTGTATGATCTGCTTGAAAATTTTCATAATTATGTATAAAAATATAGAAAACAGTATGTGCTGCTTTAAAAATCTGAAAATTCATCCATTCCCTAATTTTTAAGTTTTTTTTTTTTTTACTATTTTCAGCTCTATTTTATATCCGAGAGTAAAAGAAAAAAAGTTAATCATTTGCATGACAAAACTTGCTGTCGCAACTGACCTGACATCGTATTGAAGTCACAGTCATCAGGCTTTGAGGGGAAAGTTGTGATTCCAATTCTTTTAAAATAGTTTTTTATTATAATTATTATTATAAAATGATCATCTGCATGAAGTCTTGATATAAGAGGGTCTCTTAAATTGTTCAAATGCGAAAAGCTTCTGTGCGTTTCCAGAAGAGCATGAAATTAGATTTTGGTACATAAAAACTGATATTTTTCTAGCTCCCATTGTACAGGGATGTGCTGGCTGCTCCAATTGCTCCAAACTGTGCCAAATCAATCCTGATGTGCCAATCTGCTACATAAAGATTGATTTTGGACATTTTTGCTCCAAATTCAGCAAAACTGCTACATTTTTAATTTTTTCATATTGGTTGAAAATGTTTGTAAATCTCCCGAATTTTTACAAAAATCATCACACATTCTAATTTCAGCCTTTCTCTATTGATCTTAAAAATGAATGTTTTTTCTTTGGCATTCCTTTGTTTAAACCTCCAATGCCATAAGAGTAAAAATTTATCCTCTTTTAAATTTAATTTTATATGAATTGGTAATTTTTTGTTACCAAATTTTTTTGTCGCTGATGGTAGTTAACCCATTTGTGCCCAGATATTTTTACGACTTTCTTCCATTTTTGCTAATACCAGCAATAATAGATAAATTTGATGGTAGTTAACCCATTTGTGCCCAGATATTTTTACGACTTTCTTCCATTTTTGCTAATACCAGCAATAATAGATAAATTTCTGATGTCAGCTTCTTGAACAAGGGATGATTTCTTTTAAAATCATTGTATAAAAATTCAAATGTCAACATCCTTCTGGGTCAAGTTAAAATATTTTGTGGAGTTGAAGTTCAATACTCATGAATAAAGGCTAGGAAAAATAAATAACATTTTTGACTGATAGTGAAAATGCTGTCCCAAAAAAAGAGACGCTAGGCATAAATGGGTTAGTATAGTTTAGTAAATATTGAATTTTTGTTTTAAAATATAGATATTTTGTATAGCAATGTATAAAGTGACTGAATTTTTTATTTATTTCATAAGCTTCTGACTCTCCTCCCCCAGGAAAAACTGGTTTTTGCTATTAACTAGTTTTTTTAAAGTTTTTAAAAAAGAATTCCCTTAATTTTTATTTTTTAGATTGTCATTCTTTAATGAGTTTTCTCTTTCCCTCCAAAAATAAATTTTGTATTTCATAATTGACATTCTTGTTCTCCAAAAGTGACTTTTTCTTGCTCCAAATAGCTCCAAAAATTTGTTTTTCTTTCTTCAAATAACTTCAGAAATCTGTTTTTCTTGCTCCAAATTGCTCCAAAAATGTCGTTTTTCTTTCTCCACAAATTGCTCCAAAATTTAATTTCAGCTGGCATATCCCTGCATTGTAGTTGCCTCCACAATGGTGTAGCTATTAAATATTTTGGTTATTTTTGTTAATTTTGAAGCAAACATACAAAAACTATTGTTCCTCTCACTCTACATACATACACATTTATTTATAGTTTATGAAAATACCTGTGAAGATAGTAACTGATTCTTGACTATGACAATTAATAAATAAGTAAATTTCTGCAAAAGATATGCTAATAAAAACATGACATATGCAACAAATGTATACCAGCATTAAATTATAATGTACAGCTATTTTGAAAGAAATGCATCTGCAATAAAGTATAATATATGTGTTTCTGAAGTGGAAGTTCTACTTTGAATTTACTAAGTTTGCAAAATGAAAATGCAAAAATAAGTTATAAACCTCATAGTCTCTTGTTTATATTATTTTTAAGTTATATAAAATAACAAATTGGTGGCAAATAAAGAGACTATTACAGAAATGGAATCGAAGCATGAAATCACTTTGAATATAAACATTCCATGTATATTAACACTATTATTTACATTCCAGTAAATGAGCGAGGGAGAGTCAATAGAAGCTTAAAAAAATGAAATGGTAAAATTTTCTTGCAGTTAAAAATGTTAAGTTGAAAATACTAAGAAAAATATAATAATAATAAAAAAGGCTGTACATGAACACTTTGACTTATTTATTTCATATGCTTCTTAATTTGGCATAATATTTCATGTTTGTCAAGTTCACGCTATCCTGCATACTTTTTGCTTTGTTGCAAAGGCATGAATGATTTTATACTGGCGAAAATAGCCAAACCTAGCAACCATGATGCTCACTTTTTTTAGTTTTTATTAATCTATATATATATAAAAGAGGAAAGTCTGTATGTCTGTTTGCTATACGCGTCCTGACTGTTCGACGAATCTGGACCAAATTTGGCACACTGACTAAATAGGACAAGGAAAAGCTAATATCGTAAAAAATGAAATTAATCGGATTAATAGTTTTTGAGTTATTTTATATTTTGTACAATTTTCTGCCATTTTTTCCTCATCGGAGGCGTCCCTTGAATGAAGGGGGAAAACGCTAATTTCTCTTGGGTTCTTCATTCTCAATGTCATTCCAGCGCACATTCCTTTAGCAACAGGGTGTAGGGGTGGGGGACACTGGCGAAATTTCGGACATCAGGCAGGATGTAACTTTTATAATGGATTGTGAACCTGAGGGTATATATTTGTGTATTTAAAATGTAGTTATTTTCTTTAGTTCTTTTTGCAAAAAACAAAATAAAACAAATTTTTGAGTTAAATTTCAAGTAAGGATTGACTTTAGTGAGCTATCTTTATATATATAAATCTTCTGTTCGTGTGTATGTGAATGAACTCCTCCTAAACGGTAAACGGCTGGACGGATTTTTATGAAATTTTGTGTGCGTGATTAAGTTGATTCGAGAATGGTTTAGATTCACAATTGGATCTAGTAGGCAGCACTGAAATTGTGTTACGACGAAATAGCGCATTATCAAATGCCAAATTGCTTCATTATTGCTAATGTATCATCAACAACAATGAAGCAATTTGGTGCGCTTTCAATTTTCCCATACACGAAAGATATCCTGCAGTTATACATTTGACCGTGCATCTTGAAAATGAACAGCCCGTTTATTTCACTAAACAGATTGCTCTACAACGAGCATTAACTGCCCCCAAAACTACACTAGCTGAGATTATCAAACTATGCAGCCTAAACTGAAAAAATGACCATTTAGATTGCCATGTTTGGCAAGTTCTCTCTCATAAGATGATTTACACCTTTTAAATGAAATTGAGTCATGTGCATTTGAAAAACAAGAAACAGGGTGGAAATTATGTCAGTTTTATGCCACATTAAAAGCACAAGGAAGAATTATGTGTAAATGTGTTTCTTAATGTTCATAAATTTCCAAGAGTCGTGTGCATTTAAAAAACATGAAACAGGGTGGAAATTATGTCAGTTTTACATGTTTCTGGACCGAGATCCTTCCAATATTTGTGAAAAGTCAATGGTACTTTATACGACACTTTCTTCGATGCGTGCCGTGAGTTACATTTATTGGAAGATGATAACCAGTGGGATCTCACCCTTGCAGATGCAGCACTGAGCTCATCTCCACAGCAAATTCGTGAATTATTTTCAATAATATTAACAACATGTTTTCTGCCTGAAGTATCTGCTCTGTGGAACAAATATAAAGACTCAATGAGTGAGGATATTTTGCATCTGATTCGAATTACTAATCCAAATCTCAATATTGAATTTTCGGCTGAAATATATAACGAGTTATTAATAATGATTGAGGACATTTGTATTCTTATTTTGAACATGCCGCTCATCCATTTTGGCATGCCAGTGCCAAACCACCCAGCAGCAGATATGATCAACAGCGATGTTCAACGTGAACACCAGTTTGATATGAATTCTTTAGCTACTTTTGTTGCTGATAATGAACAATTTCTTACTGCTGAGCAACGAAATGTATATGATCAAATCAATGTATCAATTGCGGCATGACAAGGTGGATTCTTTTTTTTTTTTTTTTGCATGCTCTAGGTAGCATTGGTAAAACGTTCCTCATCTCACTGATACTTGCGTGCATTCGATCACAAAATTGTATTGCATTGGCAATTGCTTCATCAGCATTGCAGAAATCTTACTTGATGTTGGACAGACTGCGCATCCAACACTTAAATTACCTTTGAATGTTCATACAAACCCCGACGCAATGTGTAACATAAAGAAGCATTCAGGCATGGCTGAAGTTTTGAGAAAATGCAAAATTATTATCTTGGATGAATGTACAATGGCCCATAAGCATTCGCTTGAAGCTCTCTACAGGTCCCTGAAAGATATGAAAAATAATACTAGGTTTTTCGGTGGTGCTCTACTGCTGCTGTCTGCTGATTTTAGACAAACATTACCCGTCATTCCACGTGCAACATATGCGGACGAAATAAACGCATGTTTGAAAGAATCTTATGTGTGGCGAAGTGTTAGTAAATTATGCCTTACCATTAATATGCGTGTTCAACTTCAAAATGATCCATTAGCGTCGGGATTCTCTGAACAATTGCTAGACATTGGCAATGGTAAAATTCAATTGTATGAAGATACACAAATATTCAATTCCAAGAAAATTTTGTCAACATGGTGGCTACAAAAGATGAGTTAATAAAATGTATTTTTCAAGATTTACAACATAATTATACTAATGCATGGCTACGTGAGCGAGCTATTTTAGCTGCAAAAAACTTAGAGGTTGATGCCATTAATTGCAAAATACAATAGTCATTGCCCGATAGTGAAATTACTTTCAAATCGATTGACACTGTTCCTGATCCTGATGAAGTTGTCAACTATCCTGTAGAGTTTTTAAATTCACTGGATTTACCTGGAATGCCACCACATAACTTACGATTGAAGATTGTCTCACCTATAATTTTGGTTCGAAATTTGAATGCACCGAAATTGTGTAATGGCACACGATTGGTCATAAAAAAAAATCATGGGCAACATTCTTGAAGCCACTATTTTGAGTAGAAAATTTCAAGGTGAAGTTGTACTTCTACCACAGATTCCAATGATTCCTTCAGATTCACCTATACCATTCAAACGTTTACAATTTCCAATCCGCTTGGCATTTGCTGTGACTATTAATAAGTCACAAGGGCAAACACTGATGATTTGTGTCTTAAATTTAGAAAATCCGTTCTTTTCTCAAGTCCAACTATATGTTACGTGTTCCAGGATTGGAAAACCATCAAATTTGTTTATTTATACCCCCTCAAGGATTAACCAAAAATATTGTACATCCAATGGCATTCCGATAAATAACTTTTTTGTACATTAAAAAAATATACCTGTTATAAAATAGTTCCAGTTTCAACTTTTTCATCTTTTATTAAAACAAGTTTAAGTTTTTATTCAACACAGCCTCTACATTTAACTTCGCTCATAGTATACACATATTCACACGCTATTGATTGGTCACATTGTGCTAACTGTACATGTAATGACATTAGATATTGTAATACCTTTTTAATAAAAATTTTCATCAAAATGGCCCAGATTGTTATAGCTTGAAATTTTCGAATTTAAGACGTGTGCACAGGACAACGTCTGTCGGTTCCGCTAGTAAATTTATAAATTCATTAGAATCAGACTACGCTATGAAGGTTATAATAAAATTCATCGTAGCTTAATGTCTATGTTAATTGTAGTTGCTAATATTTGCTACTCTCCTCATCTATATATGAAAGAGGAAAGTTCTGCCTGTTTGTTTGTTCGCTATATGCGTCCAGACCGTCCGACGGATCTGGACCAAATTTGGCACACTGACTAAATAGGACAAGAGAAAGCTAATGCCGTAAAAATGAAATTAATCGGATTAATAGTTTTTGAGTTATTTTATGTTTTGTAAGGTTTTTGACCATAATTCTCGCATTTTACATTATCACGAGCTAAATTTTTGTCCGAACACTATATTTTTTATATCATCAGAAACTACAGAGTTTTCTTTTTCAAATAAAATTTGTACAAAATGGCACTTTTGGGAATTTTTTAAAGGAAATCCTGTTTTGAAGAAAATGTACTGCTTTTAAAAATATGCTATTTTTAAACTGTCACATCAAAAAACCTAATGGGCAAAAATTTTCCATCTTTTTACCGCTGATTAAAAATTTATTTCTCCATCTTTTAAATTTTCAACCAGGCAGAAATGTTTATTAGATTTTTTTTTCTGAAAAGATCACAGGTTAAAATTCTCTCTGGACTGCAAGTTCTACAATAGCTATCATTCCCCCACTGGTTTTCAAGGTCGCTACAGTGCGCTTGGTGAAAGAGAGAAATGAAATGGTGACCGTGCTAATGTAATCCACCAATCCCCCTCGCGCCACCACTACGCGAAATTCAGGCAGACTGGTTATTATATTGATCACTGGAAACTTTATTTTTTTTCCGTTGGTGCGTATGTTTTAGTGATAAAAGACTACATATTAGAACTCATCTAGGTAGAATGGGAGAAGCCTAGCCACGTCAAATTCTCGGTAACTCGGATCGTTGGCAAGCCCTTTGTTCATTTTTTTTTCTCTTTGCAGTGGGAAATCCCATGCCTTTTTTTATTACTGCAGCGGGAGGATTCTCATTCCAGCCTACCCACATCCAATTTCCGGTAACCTCTGTATGCCAACAGATGCCATGTTCATTTCTTTTTCGTTGCAGTGGGAAGTCCCATGTCCTCTTTTTATCACTGCATCCGGAGGATTCACATTCTTTACTTTTACAATTTCATACCGATGACTGGGTTCTACAGTAGAGAGCCAGAAACCCGCACAGCTTGGGACCAAGGCTTGTGCGGATTTTAGGATTTTTCAGATTTCAGGCCATAAAAGATAAATCCTATTACATTTCATACTTAAGAAAAGGAGAATACAATTACAATGAAATAAAGACACAGTCAAAAGTATTTCATTTATATTTTCACTTAAATACAAAAGCATAGGAGAAAAAAGAAATTATACGAAGACTAGCAAAGCAAATGGTTTCAAAATTTCCTTTCTCTAATTTTGAAAACATGTTCTATGGTGATTTGTTTTAAAATATTTTTTTCCTACTTTGTTTCTTTCTTTCTTTTATTTATTTAATTTTGCAAATTTTATAACTGTTTAAATATGCAGTTTAAACAATAACTGTTTAAACTGCATATTTTCATCAGAATATTTAAACAGAATTATGATTAATTTTTGTTTTGTTATAGAACTTAGCTGTTGTAAAAATGTAGGGTATTCTTTTCTTAACTTTAAACTTTTATCAAATGGATTTTATTATTATTATTACCCAAGTTTTAGATCATCATCAGAATCGTATTTATCTGGATTCAAGAAACTTTTGAACAATTTCTTCATTGGTGGAATACTGCGAATTTCATTATTTTTATCAGAGAAGGCTTGCGGATTTCGGGCATTTGCGGATTTTAGGTCGGCGGATTTCTGGCGTTCAACTGTATTTGTTTTTAGTAGTTGCGTAGGTATTAGCGATAAATGACTGTTAGAACACAGACAGGTAGAAGAGAAGTCTAGTCACGTCCAATTCCCGGTAGCCTCTACGCCATCAGGTGCTTTGTTCTTTTTTTTTTCTATTTTGCAGCGGGAAGTACCATGTCCTTTTTTTTTTTTTTATCATTGCAGCGGGAGGATTCACATTCTGGCAATTTTTCACTTGCTCCCGAATCGAAAAAAACAAACAAACCCAAGCCTCTTAAAACCCAAGCCACTCCAAGAATTTAAAAACTACTGGATAGTTATTCATTTCATTGTCATCATAGCAAATTATTTAATCGTATCTTTGATGATATGTTCTCAATTCATCAGATATTTGATTAAAACAACATTAATAAAAGTTCAATCATCCTTTTTAGGTTCTGTTTTAACTGACTTGTTATCTGAGAATATGTTTTCGGAAATATTTCCATACAGTTTATTAATAGTATTATTTTCATTCCCAATTAATTGGTGATGTATTTCTTCAAGAATATTTTCATAGAAAATTTACTTTTGCATAATGCGTGGCGGGAGATTTTGAAGAAATTGTCAAATTGGCTCGTTTCTGTTGAGCATCTCTTGCATTGCAACCTGCTCTGTTCGGTTTGTTTTCCCACATCTTTAAAACATGGAATTACAACACTTCACTCACTTTTTGACCATCTAATAAAAGTCACCAAGCACATTGCTAAAGCACATTTTAGTCATTGGCGTTTCACCAAACAGTTGAATAATTTCACTTTTTGCAAATTTTGTTGTATTACTGTAACCCTATAGTACTGCTGAAACTTAGTGTTGTTATTTCAAAATTGACACAACAATGAAACCATCGCCCGACTTGGCGCAAAATACTGCATGCCAAATTACTTCTTTTTTTTTTTATGGTGCATTAGCATATTACACAAAAATTTTAACATTCACACAGTCACCTCCATAGGAATTAAATGTGCCAAATTTCACGGTCATCTGTTCGCGCAATGTGCTGCAACAGGGACACAAAGGTTTTCCTTACCGTATTTATGTGTACACAGGTATTAATGACTATGTCATTTTATCTCTCACCCCCTTTATTGAAAATTGTCTAAAAAAGTGTCTCAAGAATGCGGCATAAAAAAGCGACATAATTTTATATATATTTAAATACTATTAGTTCACAACAGCTTTAATCTATTGTTACAATATTTCGTAAGCTGTAGAATATGCATTACATGTATTTTAATGACTATATCATTTTATCTCTCACCCCGTTTATTGAAAATTGTCCGGAAAATGTGTCCCAAAAAAGCGACATAAAAGTATGCGACATAATATTTAAATACTATTAGTTCACAACAGCTTTAATCTATTGTTACAATATTTCGTAAACTGTAGAATAGGCATCACATGTATTTTTTTACAATCATAAAAATTTACAATCATAACAATTTCAACATAGGGTTACCAGGCAAAATACACAAAAGATGAGAGATAAAATGACATAGT
The DNA here is from genome assembly GCA_038373885.1 of Cheiracanthium punctorium. NCBI lineage: Eukaryota > Metazoa > Arthropoda > Arachnida > Araneae > Cheiracanthiidae > Cheiracanthium > Cheiracanthium punctorium. The sequence goes on from JAWZYV010012490.1 coordinate 87,629, forward strand.
CAGTTATCAACTACATGTGTATCGAATGACATATCATCGTTTTAATATGGCAATAAAAAAATAATTGAATTTTATCATTTAAAATAATATTTATCAAATATATTTGTGTTGGTAGTTCAGTGTATTCCAAAAAGAATTGCTTCTTAGAAAGTTATAAGCACTTTTTGGTTTTACAATCCTCTTTTAATAGCAATTCATTTTGATTGAGGTGACTCCGAAGAGTCATTTTTATCCTGATAGTGCTATATCAAAATATTTTTTGATTGAGATTTATTTAAGGAAGCAAATATTTTAACTTATTTGAAAAGTGATTAAATGTATTTTTAACCCTTTTTTTTGGGGGGGGGGAGGAGGAGGAGTATGCTTACCTCCATCTATTGGGTACTATCAAAAGATAGAACACTTTATGCATTTTATTTCTTTATTTATGTCACTATTTATTTATAATCACACAAATATATTCTGATAAAAATTATTCAAATAATATTTTTAATCAATTTTATCTATTTTTCATTTGAATTTTGCTCAAAAGTCATTTTTTATTCAGCTCATGACTGGAATTTACACTCTGCGCTATCTGCTTATTATGTTATGAAAGGAATTTTACCAGGAGAAGTGCCTTTATCTGATAGTGAAATATCTGCTGTGGCAAAAAGTCATACTCCAGTTTTTTCTGTCAACAAAAGTGCATGTGAAAATACAAAACCAGAAAGCTCTGCAAGACCACCTTTGAAAAAACTTCCAGCATTTGATTTGGATGATGGAAGTAAGAAGTAATTTTCTTGTATTGAAAAATGATCATTATAGATATTTTCTTTATAAAGAGTTTGTCCACAAACATATATTTTATTATTTGATAATAATCAGTATTATAAAATTGTGATGTCTGTCTGCTTCTTATGATATAAAATTTGTTTAAAGTGGTATAAAGTTATATCAACTTGTGCAAAATTCCTCCTAAGTCTATCTTGATTAATACAGTCGGACATTGTTATCCCAACATCCCTTTATCCCTCATTATTCACATGCATTTTCAGTCAGAACTTTTTAAAGGTGTTCTAATTTCTCGTGAAAACTAAATCAACAAAATCATCTGTAGATCCATGGATACCTTCTCATCATGAAATTTTCTGGCACACATAAAGCTTTTCACGAGTTAACTGGATTGTTTCTGTTTTATTTTATCATGGTCAAAAGCACCACTAATTAAATTTTTCATCCTTTCAGCCCTAATTTCATCAGAAGTAGATTGTTTTTGATTTATTTGAAAAAACTGGGAAAAGTCTAAAATTTCTGAGGTTATTGTTCCAACACTTCTGCAGCTCAGTAGGGAAAATGGAAAACTTTTAATCCTTTCACTTGAATATAAAGCCAAGCAAAACAATTTCCAGTTTTTGAATTATCAGAATAATGGTCTCCCACGCTATGTTTCTTGCTAATTTTCAAATTTTATTAGAACATCATGCAAAATATAAACATCTTTAAAATGACAACATAAGATTTAATTTATACAACACACGTATAGATTTAGATGCCAACCACTTACAAGGTATCGAACTCTAGCGAGATCCTTTTATATAACCAAATCTTTAGAATATCCACATGACATTGTTTCAATTTTCACGTAAGAGATCTCACTCTTCTATTTCTTCCAGCATATATTCTTTCTACAGCTCACTTATCTATTAAAACATTATTCCATGTTAATTTTTAGACCATGGTTTATGATGAGTCAAAGCTTATGCATTCATAAACTTATTCAATCTTTGCTATCAGCAAGCACAACCCTCCTCCCTCCCCCTTTTTTTCCTCCTGATCTAATTTTACTAGGCAATTTTCTTTCCAACTACCTTTATTTATTTAACTATATTGGATATGAACTGGCAAAAACAAAAATGAAATGAAAAGTCAAAAAAGCAGCTTGGAATTAAAAAAAAATTAAAACTAATTTAGTAGCAGAAACCTTGCATAATCATTAAATAACTTATTGTGTTTTAACTAACTAAATAAAACATAACATTTTGCCGCCTTTTTCTTTTATCTTAATAAAATTTTTAGAATTTATTTAAATTTTGCCAGCAAAAGTCATAGTATTGTTTTAGTTTTAAAAGCACATCTCTTCTTATTTTATATATATATTATTTTTATTTTATTTATTTTTTCTTTTTTGCAGATAAAAAGCTTGTGAGAGGTATATCTCGAGCTACAGATAATTTCACTTTAGTTACTAAAGCTAGGCAAGAGGTAGCAGAAGATTTTGATTGGGAGCAGTCTTCAAAAACTTCATCTTTAAGATTGGAAACACCCGATTACACATTTTCACTTCCAGATTTCTCTGCATTTTCTGAAAACTTGAGAGAGTATTTACAGAAAGATTTAATTGAGACTGCAACTTTGGTATCACTAGAACAAGCAGGTAAAATCTATATAAATACAATTAGACTTTACTTGGTACATTACTTGGAATTAAAAAATTTTTTAATTTCTATTTGTTTCAATCACCTGGGAATCCAGTACGACCCTAAAAAAAAGTTTGTCTGCCTGTCATTCTGTCCGCGACGCTTTTTTTTTTTTTTTTTTTTTTTTTTTGTTTGTTTGTTTGTTTTGTTGTTGTTTGCGTAATAATGACTGAAGCAAATGAAATTAAAGTTCGTGACATGATAGGAGGCCACTCAACTTAAAATATAGGCATCGAGTTTTTAAAAAATCTTGATTAGATCTCGAGATTTTGAAAATCGTTTCAAATTGTGTAAATTTTTGTTTGTGCATCACGTAATAACGACTATAGTAAATGAAATGAAATTTGGTGACATGATAGGTGGTCACTCAATTTAAAATGTAGGCTTCAAATTTTTAAAAAATCGTGATTCGATTATGAGATTTTGCGAAAATCATTTCAAACTGTGTAAATTTTTGTTTGCACATCACGTAATAACAACTAAAGTGAATGAAATAAATTAGGTACATGATAGGTGATCTCTCAACTTAAAATATAGGTTTCGAATTTTTTAAAAATCTTGGATGAAATTTTCCGAAAATTGTTTCAAACTGCTTTCATTTATTTTCCAGCATCACATAAAAATTATTGAAGCGAATGAAATGAAATTGAGTGACATGATAGGTGATCACTTAACTAAAACTACAGGTGTCGAATTGTTTAAAAATTTTGATTAGATTATAAGATTTTGCAAAAATTGTTAAAAATATGAAAATATTTATTGATTACGTATAAACCACTAAAACGAGTGAAATAAAATTTAGTATCATCACCGGTGGTCACTTGAACTCTTTGCGTCAAAGTATTTAAAGATTTTTCTTTTAGATTTTTAGATTTTGTGAAAATTCAGTACATGTTTGTAGTATTCCTGAAAAATGGGATAGAATAAAATTTCAAATTATGTTAGGTGCAAGTTAATTTGAACTCCAGATGCCAAAATAGTTTTAAATATTTCATAGATTTTGAGATTTTGCTTAAATCATATAAATGTTTGCTCTCACATACCTTAAAAATGGATTAAAAGAATACAATGAAGTTTAGCAACATGATTAGCAACGACTAAAACAACAAAAATAAGAATTTTTTGAAAAAATTAAATAAATTAGGCAAGTTAGCAAAAATTCCAGAGCTGGGGATCGAGCCCAGGACTGCCGCTTAACGTGCGGGTGCTCTACCACTGAGCTACTCTGGGATGATTCCCAGATGAAATTTCCCACATTAGAACCGTTGGCATTTATCATCTTCTTCTGCAAACCACAGAAGGAACAGATGAAACAATTAATTCGCGAGAACTCCGTTACACCGTGGAAATTATACATATTTTAGAAAGTGATTCTATCAACCTTTCAAGTATATTAGGCAAGTTGGAGTGTATAGGCTGATTAATTTTTATTTTTTACCAACATATGCGAAAAATTCCAGAGCTGGGGATCGAGCCCAGGACTGCCGCTTAACGTGCGGGTGCTCTACCACTACTGGGCTACTCTGGGACTATTCCAAGATGAAATTTCTCGCATTAGAACCATTGGCATTTATCATCTTCTTCTGCAAACCATCTGTGGTATCAATCAACTATTCCTACTTCTTGAAAGAAATAATGTGTAAAGAATTTCAATTAAAAAAAAAATTTATGCACCATTCAGATTCTATAGAAACTTCCATGCATAAAATTAGTCTAAATGTTGTTGTTTTACTCTCTTATAGTTTTGGTTCGGAAAAAAAAATTGATGTGGACATCATATTACTTCCTTGTATGTCTATTAGATTATATAAATTTTTGATCCACTTTATTCATACTTATTAAATTTGAAATTGAGATTTGATACTTCAATAATATTAAGGCATATAGCAATTTTCAATCTAGTATAAGCAATTCCTCCAATCAAGGTTCAGTTTTAGAAGCTTATGTTTTGGTGCCAAATTGGATAACATTTTGCAAAAACTCAGCAGGCGACGAGATTTTGGTCATGATCCAAACACTGACTGTCCGTAGACTTCTAAGTATTGAAGCTGGCACAGACTATCCATAGATTTATTTAGTATTGAAAATTTTCCCCCATAGATTTTTTTAGTATTGAAAATTTTATTTAATGGGGGTCCCATATAAAACTCCTCAGTAATAAACTACTCAGTCTCAATTGTCGTCAAAAAGAGAGGTACACAACTAGATGTTATAACAGTCTTAAATATAAAATTTTAACATTCTATGGGCAATAGTTTTTGAGTCATGAAAGTTGCATATATGCATATGTGCAGACATCACGAAAAATACTAGTCATAATGAATTTATGCTTTTCAGAATGGATCATAAATGTATATATATGTGCAAACACACCTATATACATTGAGATGTCTTGCAGAAACATCTCTAAAGTAAATTTAGAGATGGTCAAAATTGAATGCTGAATTTTTTCTTGATCGCAATACTTCCTTTACTTTATACAAGAAAGTAAAAATTTATGAAAATGTGCAGGGATGTTAATTCTGCGCCGATATGCGCCAAAATGCAAATATTGCGCTGAACTGTGCTTTTAGCCGATTTTTGCGCAGAGCTGTGCCGAATACATTATTTTGACTCCGTTAATTGCAAATGTTAATTGCAATTTTTCTCCGTTAATTGCAATTTTTTGCCATGCTTGCAAGCTTTGCTTTTCTTATCTGCATTTATTGAGTATCAGTGTTGACTCTAGATTGATTTTGCAGGGCGCAGTGCCCAGCGGCCCTTTTATCGTGTTTTTATCACCCTGCAGCCCTATTTCTCTTCTGCAGCCCTATTCTGCCCTCCTGCCCCTATTCTGCAGCCCTATTTCTACGCCCTCCTGCTTTTACATTTTTATTATTATTAGTCAACAATCACCACTTTTTATTTCCTACATACCATTTTCCGGCCCATCACGAAAATACGTTAATTAAAACGGCCCCTTCACAGAAATACGATTGGGTACAATAACTCCATCATAAAAATAGGTTCGATTGAAAGTGGCACGAAAACCGTCTATGGAATCGGATCTTTCCAACAAATGCATTTTTCAAAGTCTTTGTTTTCATTTGCACGAGCTGAGTAACCCGAAAAGTGGCATCTCTAGTATGTTTTGTTTTTGCTGACTCAGTGAGAAGCCCGATCGGCCGGGCAAAACTACGTGGGCATTTCATTTAGGAGTTGAGGGAAGAAAATACGGTTGGGAAATTCAAAATTTCATAAAGTTATCTAAAAATTTCAGATTCCATCTGTCAATCCTCAAATATCGGTAGCTACGTTTGATAAATATGTAGTCGCGAATTATCAAGCAATCATTATTCCCGAGTTCATCGCTAGCTGTATATAGTTATTGCTCTTCTCGATGTTTTTAATAATTTTGCACACTAGCAAGATTTTTTTATTTCCCCACGAAATGATTTCCTCTTTTTAATCGGCTTTCTTAGTTCATATTATTCTTAATGTACAGTCAACTCCCTCTAATCCGCACTCGCTGGGACCAAGGGTTGTGCGGATTATAGGTCATTTTTTTTTGTTTACATTTTTACATTTAGAATTTCCCTTTAAATTATAGTCAATTTACTGTAAACAAATAGGAAATGATGAAAGAAAATGCATATGCTATTGAATAAAAACACAATTAAATGTCAATATAAATACAATAAATAATACAATTAAATTTAGAGAATTTACTAAAGGACAGATGAAAGAAAATATTTATACTGCTGAACTAAAACACTATTTTATTTAATATTAAATACAATTACTAATACAAAATTAAAAGAATAAATTCTCCCTAAATTTTTATTTATTTTTCATTTTTTCAAACATTGCAGTGATTGTAATTTGTTTAAGAGATTTTAATTTTTCTTCAGAAATTTTGTCCTGAAGTCTTCTATTTGTCAGTAACTCTTGGTCACTGACAAATGATTGCTTTTGCAAAATGTTTAAAGAGACCCCAAATCTGGAAGTTTTTCAACAAACATTCTTTTTTTTTAAGGGCAGTTGTTGTTGTTTTTAATTTCTTTAAAAGACCGTTTTTAACTAAATATATATCTATTATAAAATAAACAAGCTCAATCAGAAAGGGAGGAATTTCAATGGTCGCTCACGAAGGGGGGGGGGGGACATGTGGTGCATCATTTGTATATTTGATATCTCAGAATTACATTAATTTCAGATTTTGTGAGGTAATTTTTGGTTTCTCCTAATGTAAAAATATTCTATGCTATTATATAAGCTCTAAAGAGGAAAAGAATGTTATCCTTTTCACACACACACACACACGTGCATTACATTTCAAGTGCTGATGATTCATTATTTTTGCATGTGCTCCTCCGGCAGCTAAATATAAACAAAGAGAAAGGCCATGTGGTCTGTTTATGCTTTTCTTTCTTTCTTCCTACAGAACTACAGTTATGTGGAGAAAGTTTTTGTTGCATAATAAATCGCTAGACAGAAGATCAAAAGGGTGAGGTAGGGGGAGAATCGGAAAACTGCGCAAATGTTGTGTCGTCTGCCAAATCGCGGTTTGCTTTTAAAGTTAAACATGTTACATATTTTCACCCAATTTTAATTGCAACGGTCAATCTTTACGATCGTCTCGCGAGTTTTTCTCTCTCTCATAGAGCAAACGTTTTCGTTGATTGTTTGTTTGTTTCATTCAGGAAAAGAGTAAAGCGATGTGATTAGACGGTGCATTGCTTTGGAGTTCGTTATTTACATCCATTCACTGCCTGAACACATGCAACTTAGCATATAAGTTTTTGTATGTTTAATTACATGATAATATGCTCAAATATATGAAATTATTTACTTCAAATACCTGTGGAAAACCATTAATAAATGTCTTTATAACATTCAGCCAATCAAATAACTTCTATAACAGTAATACTACCAGTCAAATGCCGCTCAAAATGTAAACAAACAAGTTTGTTTACATTTGAATTATATCGCGGATTACAGGCGTTCGCGGATTATAGAGTCGCGGATTAGCGGGAGTTGACTGTATAACAGTTATTTACTAACCATGTATAATTACGGATGATATAGAAAGTATGCCATAGCAAAACGACGTTTAGGGATTTGCTTGTTTGTTATGGCAAGCCTAGACAAGGGATGTCTCCTAAGGGAAGTGCCTTGGTTGGATGAATTTTTAAAGAGTTCTAACGTGTATTGACGTTACATCTGATCAGGGCTGTGCTCAGAAAAAAATTTGGGGGGGAAGGCAAAAGGCGAAAAAGGCTAAATTTTTCACAAATAGATTTCATTATTATTGTTTAGTTTACAAAATTTTTAATTTTGGGGGGAGACCGGACCCCCTGGTCCCCGCCCCCCCTGGGTACAGCCTTGCATCTGATGAAACGACAAAAACTACAGATCAACAGTCGCACGGCCGCACTTCAACACTTCAGTCATCTACCATGTTCAGTGGCTTTATCCACTCAAATCGATCTGAAAATCGCAAGATTTGCGACGTTTTGCGAATACAGCAATTGAAACACATTATGTTTTTGCCAAAAAAAAAAAAAAAAAAAAAAAAAGAGCTTAATAATGATCTTTTGCTTTAGCAGTGTAGTACTAGGGTTATTGGCGCCTGGTGCAGTCCTTCAGTTTGCCGCCCCATTCATTCTAAGTTTCAGTATTCTTCCCCCATTACGGTCCTTTAGTTTTCCACCATATTATTATTTTTAAGTGTCCTGCCGGCCACCATCTTTTTTTTATCTTGCCACCCGGGCACCACTCTCCCTCTTATTACTCCACAGTTTTAATTATATAAAAGTGGAGTAACTGCAGAATTTAGTAAATCAGACTATTGACAAGATTTGGTATTCTAAATATTCATATTATATATCTTCTGTTTATTTATTATTATTTTTTTAAATTCTCAACATTTTAATGAATGAAGAAAAAAAATTCAAAGCAAAAGATAACTAGTTCTGGGAAAGGATGTCTTATGAAAACAAACTGTGTCATAAGTTAACAGCTAGGTTATTCATAAAACAAACTGTCATCAATTCAAGCTTATTTTCAGTTTCTAAAAAAAAAAAAAAAAAAATCGAAATAATTCTGGAAGGTTTTTTAATATATAATTTGTTTGAGTACTTCTGGCAGCCGGATGTTAATTATTTTAATTATTTTAAGCTGATTAAAAGCATTTGATAGTTAAAATAAAATATTAACACTTTTTACATTTTCAAAAAATTAAAAATAAATCTTTATGAAAAATAAATTATTTAAAATATGTTAAACTGTATTTCATACCTTTGGACAATTCTGTGAGTACAAAAAAAAAAAAAAAAAAAAAAAAAAAAAAATATTTATTTTATACCTGCTAAAAAACTTACATGTAATAATTATTTTTATTTATTTTAAAGAATAGTGCTTTTTAAAAATCCTATATTCACTTTTCATGAATGAGCAAACATTAAATTAGAAGTGAAAGAGGAAGAACAAATATATTTCAGTGATTTGATATGGTGTTGTACATTCCAACCATTGGATGTAGTACAAAATTTGCATGACTATGTCATTTATTTTAGCAATCTTCTGTATTCTGAATTCAATTTTCCCAATTTCTATAGTTATCAATTGATGGATGAGTTAAATTGTTTGATGCAATTCTAAATAATGTCTAATAGTAATAAAGGTATATATTCAGTAACTTTAAAAATCTTTACTTGGTAATCATTCAATAATTATTGTGAACAAAAGAATTTAAATAAAATTCTGATATATATTATTCAATTTTATACATCCTGCACTGCAGAAATTTTATTATTTTTATTACATGCTAAACACATCTATCCTAATCCACTTACACTGACAGTCCTTTTCTGTTTAAAAGTTTGTACCGATGTAGGTGAAATATCATATTTGAATGTGATCAAGTAACTGTAGTCCAGTAGTGATAGTGTGATAAAATTTGAGGAGCAAAAATTAACTTTCCCTCTGCCTTCCCCTGCTGCCTAACAAATCATGTCTGGTGAAAAGTTTCTGAAACCTTCTTCAATAAATGTACTATTCTTATAAACATCTACATCACGTAATTTTGAGAAAAAAAAATTAAGCAGAAAATTCAAAATTACTTACGCTAAAACTTCTTTTTTTTTTTTTTTTTAAATCAAAAACTTCTTGTTATGTACAGATTTAATTCACATATTTATGCCATGTTTAGAGCAAAAATATTATTAACAAATCATTTTTCCTTATTTCGCTTACACTTACTTCTACGGGATATTTTCTACAAAAGAAGGGGGGGGGGACTAAGATAAATTGGAAAAAATCTAACTATGCATTTTAAGTCAGAACACATATTACAACTCTACATGTTAAAGTTTCGGGGATCAGATAATTTCAAACCAGTTTCTATATATGTTATCTACCTGTATATTCTCGTGGAACCCCAAAGTGCCCTTTTTTTTTTAGAGTCAACACTGCGTGTTCCCAAATCTTGAATTTTATGCTTCAGAATCATGTTAATTCTGATCCCAAATGTTAGTTTTCCTCTCAGAAACTATATTTTTTGTGCTCCAGAGGTGCTCCCAAATGGAATTTTTCTGCTCCCGAGGTGCTCCCAAATCGAATGTTAGAGTTAACATCCCTGAATGTGCTTAAAAATTTTTTTAAAGAAAGGATATATTTGAATATTATTCTAGATTGGTTTGCTAATTTTTTGTTGTCAGTAAAGTTCAGAAATTGTTTCTGTTATGGATCACCCCTGAGTTTTCTTGTCTTGTGAAGACAAAAAATATAGCTTATTATGTACTTAGGAACAATATTCTTTACTTTGAAGTACCATTTCAAATTGGCAGTACTTGTGTGTTCATAATATTGTGATTATTTCATTTATTAAATGTGTTTTGATTTGTGAATTTTTGTTTAGTAATATATCTTTACAAAATGAAATAGCAGCTTTTAAACTTATTTTAGCTAATATGCTTCTGCTCACCAAAACTTTTTTATCTATAAAAATGTTAAATATTTAAAAGAAAAAAAACCCATTAAGAAATTTTAATTTATATATATACAGTTGAACCTGGATTTAACGTACTTTGATTTAACAAATTGTCCGATTTAATGAATATTTTTTTTGTCCTGACAAAAAGGGTGCTAAAATGCTCTGATTTAACGAATTTTTAGCTTTGATTTAACGAACAACAATTGCTGAAATAAAATTCGCACATAAAACTAAAACTAGCTACAAGAATTTTTCGCAAGCAAAATTTTAATCTTGCACACCCTAATCCAAGTGTGTAATACAATAATTTTTTTCTCATTTCTCCAAACGAATCAAGTGCCTACGAAGACGATACATAAACAGTTATTTACAATTACGCCATGGATAATGATGATCAAATGCCTGGATGGGAAGATGTTCCTAGTACTGGAAATTTCACAGGATGTGTCTTGCGATGTACAGCTAAGTACCTGCTATAGTGAGCAGAAGGAGAATGAAGATTCGGAAAGCAGCGAAGAGAATGATGAAGAAACGGAAATTGAAATAAAAAAGGTGACATTCCAAGAAGCATTCTGCAGCTTGAATGCTTTAAAAAAACTTTTTTTTTTTGTCTCATGAGATTGATGCTGTTGTTCTTACGAAATTAGAAAATATTGACAAAGAACATTGGAAAGTCAAAACAAAGCACTATCAAGGATTTCTTTCCAAAGTGCCAATAACTGTGTGTGTATTATGTATTAAATTTTAAGAGCAAGTAACATTAAAGAATTTAGATAATTTTAAAGTTGATTTCCTAACGTATAACTTATAATTTTTAAGCTCGTAGTAAGCAATAATCATTCTTTTTTTCATATCTATATCTAAGGGTATTTTTCACTGATATTTTTATGCCACACTCTTTACAAAAATTGATATTCGATTTAATGAATTGCTTCGATTTAACGAACGGATTTGTGGGTCCCAATCAATTCGTTAGATCAAGGTTCGACTATATATATATATATATTTACCATGCATTTTTACTCAAATTTTATAAGTATTTATGCTCATAAATTACTCAATACTTATTACTAAAACTTTTAAAACTTTCCTGTAGTTTTCTTTTTTTAACTAGAAAAACTTTATTATTTAAAAAAATAATCGAGTATTCAATGGTATACCATGTATACATGTGATTTTTCTTTCTAATAGGTCGATTAAATTGGTGGTATTCTAGAGGAATAAGTATACCATGTATACATGTGATTTTTTTTTCTAATAGGTCGATTAAATTGGTGGTATTCCAGAGGAATAAGTAAAAAACTTTGGCCTCTCTCCACTACTGGAGATGGAAATTGTCTTTTACATGCAGCTTCATTGGGTAACTTTTTTATTATTTGACAAATCATTTCTTTTGCTACTCACGAAAAACTTGCGTGGACAAATTAAAATTTGAATACTTATCTGGAATTACTTCAAAATTAAGATTCGGATACTTTTATATTTAAAAAATGCCATATTTCATCCTATTTTCAAATATTTTATGGCTGTTAATTTTATGCATTTTAATGTGTTTATTCGCCTGAAAATGGAGACACCAACACAATAGGTAAAGTTGTCATATCCAACATTAAATATCTTGCTAACTATTTCACTTAGAAACATCGGATATTTTTTACTTACCTTCTGTTACCCGTTATCCTTTTTCATCAAACTCGATAAGAAAGAGGGCGTCATTATACAGAAAATGATGATTCGGGAATAAATACTAAACTAAACAATCTAGGGGGAAATAAGGGACAGACGGATGATAGACTGTGTGTCGGGGAAAAATAATGTAGCTTGCAAAAACTCTTCACTTTCAAATTGTCTTATTTCTACATCATACTGTTTTTAGGTTTTAGCATTCATTCATTAGAACACGGCATGATGGGGAAAACCGATTTACTTTATTGTTATTTTGCTTATTTTACTCTCATTTGCAGCAGAACATATTAGAGTTAATTTGAGATGTTGGGGTTATTTCTAGCTAATCGGTATTTCAAACATTTTTCGGAGCTATTTTGCTAATGAATGTAAATTTTGTGCAACGGCTTGTTAAGTTGCTAGAATTCAGCCAAAAACAAAGGTATATCTAATGCCTATAAATCGCCAAAAGTCATCAAAACTTGGCGATATTTCCCTCGATTTTTGGGAATACATACGACGACCGTAGACAAACTGATAACGAATATTATGTATTCTGTTAATTAGAATTTTCCACCTTGTGGCGACTTTTGAATTTCTGACGATTTAAAAAAAATGCGTTTCCTTTCGTTATTATGGTTGCTTGAAAAATCATAGTGCTCAAAAATTGCCTAGCTCACGCAATAAACAAAATGCTTTAAGTTTAGTAAATTTTTACACCAAAGCCTTTTAATCTAATTAGATTTCTAACTCATTTTTAAACTCATGACGTCAAAATCGCGTCATTCTCAGTTTCAGTATCTAACATGAATTAGTGAAAGAAGGGAAAAAACTCCATTATTTTACTTTTCCTCAGCATCTGATAATGTGGAAGTTTATTATTTCGTTTGTGGTGTTATTGTTTGTCAAAGCTTGTTAACGTAAATTAGGATTTCTAATGCATTTTTAAAGTTGTGATATCAAAACGACATTAATTTCATTAGATTGCCAACATATAGATGGTATATAATATTATCAGTATTTTACACAATCGGAAATTGAAAAAGGTTTTTTTAGGTGAAAATTATTGATATATGGGAAAAGATCGTGGATCATTTGGATTTTCAGAATTTTAAAGTTAATTACGGACTATTCTATGTCGTTTTACCCATCTGTACAAAATTTCAAGCCGATAAATCGTGGTCGAACAGTGTGGAAGGAGTTCCCACACAAACAAACAAACTTTCACATTTATATAATAGATGTTAATTAGTATTTTCCACCTCTTGACGACTTTGGAATTTTCGACGATTTTAAAAAATGCATTTCCTTTTGTTATTGGTTGCTTTTATTTTTGTTATGGTTGCTTCAAAAATCATACTGTTCAAAAATCGCCAAGGTTAGCTCGCGTGATCAACGAAATGCTTTGCATTTAGTACATTTTTACGTCAAAGCCTTTTAACCTAGTTAGATTTCTAACTCATTTTTAAACTCATGACGTCAAAATCGCGTCATTCTCAGTTGCAATATCTAACAGGAATTACTGAAAGAAAAAGAAAAAAACATGTTATTTTACTTTTCTACAGCACCTGGTAGAAGTTTATTATTTATGCTCGTGCTGTAATTTTTTGTAAAAGCTTGTTAAGGATTTCTAATGCAGTTTTACACATGTGAGATCAAAATGATGTCAATATAGCTTGAATTATTGAAGATAATAAATAAATAAATCTATGTCAACTATACTCACTAATGTGCTCAAATCGGACATTTGAGTAGCTCTCTTACCCTGAAAATTGCAAAAAATCGTAAAAAATTGGGGAACAGGTGAATTTCCAGAATTTTAAAGCAGCCTTCGACCTGTCCTGTACCGTTCTACATGTCTGTGCAAAATTTCAAGCCAAATCAGATTGGTCAAATGGTGTGGGAGGAGTTCCCGGACGAACAAGCAAACTTTCACATTTATATAATAGATTATTGTTTGTTTTGGATTTTTTTTTTTGGGGGGGGGGGGTTGCCAATTAATGTAGTTTTAATAATTAAGGGTCTTCAAATTCTTTAGCTTTTGCATTTATCACTATTTGTTCCCTTTCATTTTCATCTAGTTCTTTTGGGAGCTTTGAAGTTTGCGCATAATTCCTCAAACCCATGACTGTAAAACTCGACAAAGTGTGGCGATATTTTAGGTTGGAGAAAGTGGGGGCGAAAGTGATTGGTGATTGTGCTCAATTAATTCAACATCCGACATCATCAAATTGATGCTTTCAGAAGAAAACTGCCAATTGAATACAGCTAATTATATCATTTTCTAAAAAACGCATCACCTGAAATCTTAAACTCCCTTTATCCACGTGATCGTATTAGCAATTTTAAAATTTATTAACTTTAAGAAATACATTTCGACTGAAATCTTTTTCATGCTTTTTAATTTGACGTGAAAATGATGTAATAACTTATGAAATGCCGTACTTATGTGTGGAGACAGGCTTTTATTCTGGTTACTGATTGGTAGAGGAGAGTATTATGGTCACAGCACATGGTCAAACTGTATCAGAAACGACTTCAAGAATCTGTCGTTAGCTGCCTTAGCATTTTAATATTATATATAGATACCTATTTCCTCCTTCTTGAAATATATTTTGGCTGCCATCACAGCCATCCTCAGTTGGTGTATGTTCTCTCTCAGAAAGCTACACACCCAAGATGTTTTGTTCTCAGATATGAATATTACATTGAAATAGTATGTTCAAGTATCACTGGAAATTTTAATTTTGAAGTACATTAAAATCCACGAAAGTATTATATTGTGATATTGTTTTCAAGTATTATGTATTAATATTAAATGTATTGAATCATTATAATAAACTAGTGTTTTGATGTATAAATTTGGAAGTAATTTGAAGCCCAGAAGTATTAGATTGAAGTACTATTTTAGATTTTGAAGTACTGTAATTTATGGAAGAAACGCCACAGCATTTGCGAGTATAAACATTAAAAAATAGTAAGTGTGGCGTTTACGATATTTTTAATTTTTTTTTTTAGCCAATCTTCAACGAAAAATCATGAAAACTATTTAGTAATAATTGTCCCAAAAGATGGCGCCACCACCGATCACGTACTATGTGTGCAGTTACTTGTGTTACTGCTTCTTGGAGGATATTTATTGAAAATAGAATTTTATGCATTTAGATATTACAGTGAATCGTTCACTGCATACCCTGGAGATGAGAGGGATAATGATTTCAATAATTCCATCGTAGAAAATAATGTCCATAATTATGATAATAAATTTAGCCCATGAATTATTTGGTTGTGATTACAACTTTTTGTGTAGTGTCACTGAAGAATACGCTATTCATAAACAATGTAGTACATCAGTGATGGAATCTGAAAATAAGAATGAACAAACTGTTTGCAGTGAAAATATATCATCTTCTGATGAAGACACATCACAAAAAACTGCAATCACTTTCAATGAAGCAAAAGCATAAGCTTTAACTTCTTGCTTAATTATTCCATGCAGGTGGTGGATGATGAACTATTTAAGCATCTGACAAGTGTACAGAAGCGATTAAACAATCTGCTATTACATCATATTTTAAAAAATAATAAAGTACCTACCATGTAAAGCAAAATTGTATTAAATTTTTCAATTTTTTAAAAGTTTATCAAGCATCAACAAGGATATTTTTCCTGTTATACTCAAAGCATTCAGCATTTTCTATAGCCTGAAAACATAAAATAAACAATCCTACATGAAATACACAAATAAATATATCGCAAAACATACTCACTATTACATGTATCAGCAAACCACTCAATAAAATTATTAAAAGTCAACAAACATTCTGTTATAAATACCATAGGTCTCTGAGTATAGCACACATTTTGAACTTCAAAAAATTACCTTTTTTGTGTGTGCTATATACGAAATATAAAATGGTTAATATAAAAAAATTAAAAATGAACATTGAAATATGCATTACATTACAAAAGATAATTGTTATTATAAGACATATTTTCAATTTACTAGTGTGTGTTATATGCCAGGATATACAGTATATAAAAATTAACAATTATTAAAAAAAAAAAAAAAAAAAATTTGCTTGTTCCTCGGGATATGAGCAGTACCTTATTAAAACTTTTTGTTACACCACCACTTTAAGTTCTAATGAAAACACATTTTCAATTTTTTCTTTCTTGTATACAGTTCTGCAAACTTAAAAACATTGGGAAACGTTATTTTAACCCTAGCATAAATGGCTGGGTTCCAGGGTACCTTTTCGCGTGTTTTATCATAATTTTTATCATTTCTAATAAGCCCTTACAAAATCACTTACAATCCTCATAATTTACATAAATCTGAACTATGAACACAATTGTAATTTTTTTTTTTTGGGGAGGGGGGGGGGCATTAAACTTTCTTATACCATTACTCAATATCCAGGTATCGATTATTGTTTCTCGTATATATACAAAATATATTTATTATCATTATTTTGACAAATACAATGAAACATAGCAATTTATTACTATTATCATAATATTATTATGATTATTTATTATAATGATCATGATAAATATAATTGTAAACGAAAAGAAACCATTTAGTTAAAATTTTTTATTTGGGAATACCTTATTGCCCCGTACACGATATATATTTCGGTTACACACATAACCATCATCAGTCGTTTCGGGATCTCACACTAATGGCGGCTTCCTTTTTTATCTCTTCGTTCTTCTTCCGGAAATTTCGATGAATGACGTCATCCCATGATTGGTCGATTGTATGAAGCGCATCGTTGATGCTGCCATCTGTCGTCATTATTTCTAAGCTCTCACGAATGTAGGCATATATACTATTTTTAAAGTTGGCTATTTTTTTTAATATTTTTAAAATCAATGGTAATGGGCTCTTCCAAAGCAAAACGGGCCAGAGCGGTACTTTGTTTCTGGAGGTTAATGTCTTGAAAATGTTCGTTTTTTCGCTCTTTAATTTTCCTTTTTGTAACGCCGATGTAGCAATTTTCTTTATTAGTATCGTTTGATATAAAATTAATTTTATAGATCCCTGCGGTTTCGATGGGGTTGATTGGGTCTTTTTCCGATCTAATGCGCTGAAAAATTGTTTTATTAGGTTTAATTGGTATACGGAAGTTCTTTTTACTGGCGATATTAGAAAGTTTATTGGCTATCCCCCGGCTAAAGGGGATAGCGGTAGTAAAACGTGGTTTATCTTTTTGACGGTTGTCTATAATATTTAATTTACGTTGCCTAGCTTTGAAAACTTTATCGAAAATTTCTCGAGGGTAGTGGGCGTCTTGACATTGTTTCCTTATGAAAGCAATTTCTTTTTGAAGGAGGTCGGTATTAGAACAAACTTTGAAAGCGCGGTCGATGTAGGAACGAATAGCTGCAATTTTATAGTTGAAAGGGGTTTTAGATTTAAAATTTACTATATTGGTATTACAAGTAGGTTTTCGAAAAATGGTGGTCTCAATGAGATTATTGTTTCTGGTTATGTTCACATCTAAGTAATTGAGGCTATTATTGATTTCTTTTTCGTAGGTAAATTTAATGTTCGGGTCTATGGCATTAAGTTGATTGATTAAATTATTTTCTTCATTATTGTGGGTGGTAAGGATAGCGAAGATATCGTCAACATAGCGAAGCCAAAGTTTGATGGTACTATTGTGTGTCTGTTTAATCTGTTCCTCAAGGATTCTCATTTTCCAGTCGGCAATTATTCCGGATATGGGGGAGCCCATGGGGACTCCTTTTATTTGTTGGTAGAAGTGCGAAATAATTTAATCTGTTTCGTTAAATTGAGCATTAAAGAGGGAGAAATGAAGATAGATAGTATTCATATGCGTAATAGATAGTTTTAGTAGAGTTTTAAGGATAATATAAATAAATCACAATATACCACGTTAATAAATATTTCATAAAATTAAAAGTGTTCTGTTTATCCTTTTTCAATGGTTGTTTTACAACCAACAGAATGATATGACTTATGACTTAGAGGGGAGGCCCAAAGAGGGCGAGTCATCTATTTTAAACCTTATTGTTACTATTATTTAAAATAACTGGGTTTTTTTTTAATTATAGTTTTACATTTTCAGAAGAAGGGTGGTGCTTGTGGACCCCCCCCCCTTTCAAATTTTTATTTATTTATTTATTTTTATATATATAACCTTAAAATTCTTGAAAAATCACGTGGGAAAACTCAGGGAATTTCATTTTGAAAAATGAGTATGAACCCTGGAGAAGCCTGTACGAGAGTAGATTACCAATCCACTGACAGACAGTTTTACCAACATCCTTGGAAGCAAGGGCAGACAGAATCGTACCAGAGGGAACCCTATCAAGGTCTCCCTCAATGTCAAGAAAAATTGCAAGTGCCACTTCCTTACAGCAGACACTTTTCTTGACAGTAAAAGCAAGATCATAAAGAGCAGTAGTAGTACATCTGCCAGGCTGGTAGGCATGCTGGTTCACAGACAAAGGGGAACGAATAAGCAATGTATCCCTAATGTGTCTATCAATAAGCTTCTCGAGAGCCTTTAGGAGAAAGGATAGACTAATAGGTCTAAAAGACTTAGCCTCAAAATAGTTGTCTTTCCCAGGCTTAGGGATAAAAATAACACGAGTGTGCCTCCACAAAGTGGGCACTTACCTTAAAGCAATGCAAGCCTAAATATCCTACATAAGGAAGGAGCAAGCAATGCATTGCATTCCCTAAGAAGGATAGGAATAATACCATCCATACCCAGAGTTTTATAAGGTCCAAAGGACTTAATAGCCCAGACGACCCTATCATGGGTAACAATCTTGCATGCAACATCCCAAGCCTCCTTATCACTGACAGGAGCAGGAGCAGGAGATGGGGTACACACATTGTCAAGAATGACACAGTTCAGGAAATGAATCCTGAACAAAGTCTCACTGCCTGACTCAGAGTAGTGACTATTACACATCTTAACGCAGAGTAGGTTAGACAATTTATTTTTAGCCAGAAGTTTAACAACTTTGGCAGAGGCAGGCAAATCATTGATATTGTTGCAGTAATCCTGCCAAGAAGATCTCTTGGCACTCCTAATTGCTATGTTAAAGCTAGTAAGAGAAGCTTTATAAGCTTGCCAATCACCCGTTTTCTTGGCTTTACGATAAGTAATTATAATTTGCGTTGATATATCCCGCATCAATTTCAACAGAGGAGATTACTTGAACTTTTTTATGCCATGACTTCAAACAAAAGCCTAAATTTCCAAAGTTCCAGAATAATGTTTAAGTAACAGAAAAAAAATTATAAAGCAATATTAAAATATTTCTTTCCTAAAACAAATGGCTAAGAGGCCGTAAAATCATATTAGTGTTTGACAAAATTTAGAATTTGTCAATTCCCCCGTTCTGTCGGTAGTGGCTAAAACAAAATGGTGCAAGGATGTGATGCTAACTAAGAGAAGAAAAGGACTAAGAAATAACTGAGAAATACTCTGTTAACCATTAATAATTATTTATTAAAAATATCTAAAACACATCATTTTAAACCTTGAGTAACATTTCACACCATTACATAAAAATTTAATTTAACTTAAATCATCCTTTAAACATTTACTAAATATCTTCGTACCATTTCAAATAAGTGTACTCTATTAGCCGACCAAAAAAAATATAGAAAAAAGATAGGGATAGAAAGAAAGATAAAAGAAAAAAACTTATCGTCATGATGGAAGATTTGGGGGGGGGGGCATGTAGCAGCTCTATCTAGGTGCTGTTTCTTCCATCCTCCAAAGACATAGCGAATAGCGTCCACCTCTCCATTGAATCTACGGCCAGCGTCCTCGGTCCGAAGCAGAACAAGAAAATCGAGGAAGAGGAAGAGAGCGATTGCCACCAAATGCAGCCTTTTAACTTTTCTGTGCCATGCCACTCAAAATTCTTACACCAGCAAAGTTCGCTTATGAACTTCATTTTTTAATTTCTTTATATGTATAAATCTCTACTTATTATAAAAGAAGCTGTCTGTGTGTGTGTGTGTCTGTCGGCAGCATTACGGACAAACGGCTACACCTAGAAACACCAAATTTGGTACTCGGGAAGATGTAAATATGTAGTTGTGCACCTCGAAGCGATTTTTTCAAAATTCGACCTAGAATTTTTTTTATTTTATATTTTATGCGATTTTTGGCATTTTTTCTCACCTAATTCGTAATAACGGCGGAAATTACGCTCGCAGCAAAACGGCATTTGTATCATCAGATAGAGGAGGAAATGTTCTTTTAAAAACAGTTTGTTCTGAATACTTAACATGATTTACCGATTTTTAGGAATTTTTTTACTAAGCATCTGCTTCGCGATTGTTTTTCGTAAAATAATTTTAAAACTGTCGCATCTTGAATTCTATCTGTCATAACTTTTAAATATTTTGACAAACCGTGAAACATTCTTTTCTCCCTCTTTTAAAATAAAAACGAAAAAATTATGTAAATTAGATGATTTTTTACGAATTTTAATGCAGCCTAATGTTTAGAATTTAATAGCATCAACGCGATCTTACGCCATTCATTACATTGCGATCAAGAATTTATGTTCGGTTGTTGCCACAGAAAAGATTAGAAAAAAGGATTTTTTCAACCAATCGAGTTTTTAAATGGGATATCAGAATTTCAATTCGCAAGTGAGGATCTATGACGTCAAATGCTTTAAGATACGTAAAAATTACTCCATAATTTTAAATCATTTATTACAGCTCTATTTTCAACACAGGGAGACGATATTTTGATTAAAATTTACTGTAGAAATAAACTAAGAAATTCACTATTATTATTAAAAGTGGTATTTTAATCCGGTGCTTATTTAAAAATTGAATATTTTCAAGGCGCTGAAAATGTTCATTTTAAAAGTTACAAAGTTCGTTTCAAAGCGCGATATATTAAATTTTTTCTATTTACTATTTTTATTTTTGGCATTTAATTTAGCGCAGGCGTTGCCTAACATACGCATGCAGGTTGCGAGTATAATTTTATTTTAATGTTGAATTACGTTCCTCCATAAAGGTTACATAACGCAAAGTTTTAATGATACCATTTGAAAATAATTATGCGAAAGATCGAAATTAACTCCCTCAACCTACCGGGGTATCCTTTACAGCAGTCAAAGAGTGACGTCATAAATAAAAAAATGCGTGAAATTTGTAAACTCTGCGACTCTAACGCCCTGTCACAATTAAAGTGGGAGTAAGTAGCTCCTCGAGATTACACAGTTTGATGTTTTTCAGGAGACAGGACTATGGAGGATATAAAAAATATCGCTATATTAGATACATGGATAGTTAAAATGGCACCCCTTGGATATTTTCTCCCCACAGTAAGATGAAATGTTTTGCGGCGCTAAATACGCCCATCTTAAAAAACTATGTATAAATTAAATATATATGGAGAGTTTCCTTAATGGCAACCATTATGTGAAATGATTATTATTTATGCTAATGCGTAAATTGAAAAGAATCGCCACAGAATCAAAAGATCCAATTGAGGCCAAATAATCTAAGCTGTTTCTTTAAAGGGAGCCTTGAAGAGGGAGAAGCGAATATAGATAGTATTAATGTACGTAATAGGTAGTATTATTAGATTTGTAAAGATAATATGAATAAATCGCAATGTACCACGTTAATAAATATTTCATGAAATTAAAAGTGTCCTGTTTCAACGGTTGTCTTACAACCAACTAAACGAAAAGTAATTCTAATGTGCGTTAATATATCCCGCAGTAATTTCAACAGAGGAGATTACTTGAACTTTTTTAAAAATGAAATTCTGTTTTGTCACATGCAGATATGATTTTAGTAGTAAAATATTCCCTTCTTCCCGTATGAAGAGCGGGTGCGCAGCTATTTTAAAAACATCTCTTGAAAATAGCATAAATGAATTCAGAAGACCTCAAAACGTGTCAATACACCAAAATCTCGAAGTCGAATTTTTTCATGATTACAATACTTTCCTTATATGGTACATGTTCGGAAAGAGATAAATGGTGCTCCATTTCATGTAGTGTCTTAGGTATTTAATGCTATAACTTGAGCCTAAAAAACAGTATGATGTTGAAATAAGACCAGGTGCGTAGCCAGGAAATTTTTTCGGGGAGAGGATATGAGCCTGGAAATTTTTTCGAGGGGTATATGAACTTATATATGCATAAATAGACGGAATTTCATCACTAATCCAAAAATTTCGGGGGGGGGGGGGAATATCCCGATATCCCCCACTCTGGCTACGCCCCTGAATAAGACATTTTGAAAGCCAGGAGTTCTCTGCAAACCATTAAGCTTTCCACTTTTTTGATAGTGAATGACACTGACGTAGTTTTTTGAGTCATTATACTGCAATGATCAGGTTAGTACTCATGACACAAAATTTACATTAAGAGTCAAATAATTTTGCTCTTTTTTTTTTTTTTTTAAATTCCACATCACGAATAATTTCGAATTACACATGTAAGGAAAATTTTCGTTTCCTACCGTGCGAAGAACGGGTACGCAGCTAGTATGTTATAAAACTGGCCTTGTTGGTGAGGTAAAGTTGAGTTTTATAAGAAATTTAACCATTTTGTTGGTTATTTTGCTATTTCAGATTTTTCATACACGTGGATTTCTTCTGTTATGTTCTTCTGCCGTATTCGATGTCTTTCCATTTAGAATCTTGATTCAATCGATTTATTTTTTAAAAAAAATTGATGGAGTGAAAAGGGTTATATAAAAAAAAGAGAGAAAGGCAAATTAAAAAAAAAACTTAAGATAGAGAAAAGAACTTTGGCATATAAAAAAAAAAAAAAAAAAAAACGCTTAAACCAAAACTTAAAATTTAGCAAACACATTACAAAGCAAAATACAATGTCTGCACCAAAAAAAAAAAAAAAAAATTTAAAAAATGTCGGCTTAAGGAAAAGGAAAAGTCGGCTCGATTTAAAAACCACATATAAATATTTTTAACATTAATTATTTATCAAAAGTTATGATAATACCAATACCACATCAATTAGAAAAGTTTTGTTCTTCTGATCTGGCAACCTGTTTTGGCATTAGCGCATGGAACAACCAAAACAAACGGCCAAATCAGAAAAGTGTGCCATGAAGGAAATAATTAAAAAAAAAAAAACCAAAAGGATAAGTCATACAATTTAAATATTACACAAAATATTAATCTGAAATTTGATTTTACTAATTGTAGATCGCTAGCACAATAATTTATTTTCAAATCATAACAAATACCTTCCCCTCACCTTAAAAAAAAAGGAACTTTTTTTTTACTTAACATAACATCAAACCAAAATACCACAGCGCTTTAACAATTCCATATGATCCCCACAAAAGGGAAAAAAAAAAAAATCCCAAAATAACAGATAAGAAAACATAAATGCTCTATACTGAGCTTTACACACCACAAAAACATTTAAATGAAATATTAAAAAAACTAAAATATCGCAGCTTTACCCAGATTGCAAAACTACCCGACTATATTACACAAAACACTATATTACACAAAACACAAAATTACCTTTTTATACTTTACATATATATACCTTAAGGTATATATGTGAAATGTATAAAAAGGTAATTTGGGTTTTACTAGTTTGGGTATTGTTCAAGCGGGTACTTTTACTGTAATTTTTGCTTCCCTGTTATACTTGCTACACGCGCTCTGGAGCTATGTTTTATTTCTTTAGTTAATTATCAGACACCAAGTCCTCGATTCTGTGTTCTTTTTAATGTGCACGTGTCCCCATGCCTTTGTAATCCCGGATGCAGGTCATGTTAATAAATGCATGTAATTCGATTAGAAATAAGAGAGAGGCAGAGTTATGTCTTAGCAACCCACGTGGTATGATGAGCGTAAATACGCCCGCACCTCGAAAATCGAGAGACTTATAATGTTCAATAAACAGTTACCTGTCTTAACTCTGGAACTTTACTGGAATATCTGACATCTCATATATATATATATATATATATATATATATATATTACATCATGAAAGAAAAATTTCAATGAGAACTGTAGGACTTCTACCAGCAAGGGAAAAAAAAAAATTTCTTCAAACGATTCAACTCATAATAGTGGCTTTAATTACCAAAATAAACAAAAATTTACACAATACTCAACATTATCTAAAAGGTTAAAAAAAAAAAAAAATTATGTACTCTTCCTTAATGAAAGAAAACTTAATAGTTAACACTGTCTATATGAGTTTGTAGTCTACATAAAAGAACTCTTTAACTATCAATTTATTTAGGTTAGCTACTCCTATAATTAATAGCGAAAAAAAAAAAAAACTTCTACATATCTTGCAACAAATATAAGGGCCCTAAATAACAGTGTTGTAAAACGGTTAATACAAAAGACTTATACAATGAAAATAAACACAGCATAATACTCAATACCAAAATACATATATAAAAGAACTTGTCATAATCAAAAATGTAAAGTCCTCAACTACAGAAAACGCTTATTGTGTCACAAATCCTCTCGAGTCCCTGGGATGTAGTTGGTATCAGGGATGTTAATTCTACGCCGAGCTGTGCTAAAACGCAAATTTTGCACTGAACTGTGCTTGTGGCAGATTTTTGTGCCGAGCAGCACCGAATACATCATTTTGACTCCTTGTTAATTTTTTACCACACTTGTTTTTTCCCACGCTTGCAAACTTTGCTTTTCTTATCTGCATTTATTGTGTATTATTGTTAGCTCAGATTGATTTTGCAGGGCGCAGCGCCTGACGGCCCTTTTATCGTCTTTGTAGCACCCGGCGGCAATATTGCTCTTCTTTCTGCACCCTCCTGCTTTTATATTTTTCTTATTATTAGTCAACAATCATAACTTTTTACTTCCTACATACCTTTTGCGGCCCATCACGAAAATACGTTAATTAAAACGGCCCCTTCACAGAAATATGATTGAGTACAATAACCCCATCATAAAAATAGGTTCGATTGAAAGCGTCCCTTTCACGGAAACTATCTATGAAATCGGATCTTTCCCACAAATGCCTCTTTCAAATATTCTATTCTTTCAGATTGAAATACTGTTACTGCCTTCTTGTTTTCATTTGCGCTAGCCAAGTAACCCGAAAACTGGCCTCTCTAGTATGTTTTGTTTTTGCTGACTCAGTGAGAAGCCCAATCGGCAGGGCAGAACTATGTGGGCATTTCACTTAGGAGTTGGGGGAAATTCAAAATTTTCTAAAGTTATCTAAAAATTTCAGATTCTATCTGTCAATCCCCAAATATCGGTAGCTACGTTTGATAAATATGTAGTTACGAATTATCAACAATCATTATTCCAGAGTTCGTCGCTAGCTGTATATAGCTATTGCTCTTCTCAATGTTTTTAATGGTTTTGCACACTAGCAAGTTTTTTTAAAATTTCCTCCTAAACAATTTCCTCTTTTTAATTGACTTTCTTAGTACATATTAGTCTTAATATATGAGTTGTTTACTAACCATATATAATTATGTTATGGATGATACAGAAAGTATGCCATAGCTAAACGACGTTACTCCGACGAAAACTCCAGACCGACAGTCGCGCGGCCGCACTTCAACACTTCAGCCGTCTACCATGTTCAGTGGCTTTATCTGCTCAAATCGATCTAACAATCGTGTGATTTGCGACGTTTTGCGAATACAGCAATTGAAACAGATTATACTTTTGCAAAGAAAGAGAGCATAATAATGATCTTTTGCTTTAGCAATGTAGCGCTAAGGTTATAGGCGTCTGGTGCAGTCCTTCAGTTTGCCGCCCCATTCATTCTAAGTTTCAGCATTCTGCCCCCATTTCGGCCCTGTAGTTTTACACCATATTATTTTTAAGTGTCTTGCTTGCCACCATCTTTTTTTTTTTTTTTTTTTTTTTTTTTTGCCTTGCCACCCGGGTGCCCTCCCCCTCTTATTATGCCACAATTTTAATTATATAAAAGTGGAGTAACTGCAGAATTTAGTAAATCAGACTATTGACAAGATTTGCTATTCTAAATTTTCATATTATATATCTTCTGTTTTTTTTTTTTTTTTTTTTTTAAATTCTCAACATTTTAATGAATGAAGAAAAAAATTCAAAGCAAAAGATAGCTAGTTCTGGAAAAGGATGTCTTAAGAAAACAAACTGTGCCATAAGCTAACTGCTAATTTATTCATAAAACAAACTGCACCATCAATTTAAGCTAATTTTCAGTTTTTAAAACTACAAAAAAAAAAAAAAAAAAGCATTATAATTCTGGAAGTTTTTTTAATAGATAATTTGTTTGAGTACTTCTGGCAATAGGATGTTAATTATTTTAAGCTGATTAAAAACATTTGATAGTTAAAATAAAATATTAATACTTTTTTCATTTTCAAAAGATTAAAGCAGTGTTTAAAAAAGAAAATTTAGTGCTTTTAAAGAGACTTTTTTAAGTATATTAAAAAAATTAAAAATAAATTATTTAAAATATGTTAAACTTTATTTCATAACTTTGGACAATTCTGTGAGTACAAAAAAAAAAAAAATATTTATTTTATACCTGCTAAAAAACTTACATGTAATAATTATTTTTATTTATTTTAAAGAATAGTGCTTTTTAAAAATCCTATATTCACTTTTCATGAATGAGCAAACATTAAATTAGAAGTGAAAGAGGAAGAACAAATATATTTCAGTGATTTGATATGGTGTTGTACATTCCAACCATTGGATGTAGTACAAAATTTGCATGACTATGTCATTTATTTTAGCAATCTTCTGTATTCTGAATTCAATTTTCCCAATTTCTATAGTTATCAATTGTTGGATGAGTTAAATTGTTTGATGCAATTCTAAATAATGTCTAATAGTAATAAAGCTATATATTCAGTAATTTTAAAAATCTTTACTTGGTAATCATTCAATAATTATTGCGAACAAAAGAATTTAAATAAAATTCTGATTTATATTATTAAATTTTATACATCCTGCACTGCAGAAATTTTATTATTTTTATTACATGCTAAACACATCTATCCTAATCCACTTATACTGACAGTCCTTTTCTGTTTAAAAGTTTATACCGATGTAGGTGAAATATCATATTTGAATGTGATCCAGTAACTGTAGTCCAGTAGTGATAGTGTGATAAAATTTGAGGAGCAAAAATTAACAGTCCCTCTGCCTTCCCCTGCTGCCTAACAAATCATGTCTGGTGAAAAGTTTCTGAAACCTTCTTCAATAAATGCACTATTCTTATAAATAATAAACATCTACATCACGTAATTTTGAGAAAAAAAATTAAGCAGAAAATTCAAAATGACTTTATATTAAAACTTCTTCCTTTTTTTTTTTTTTTTTTTTTTTTTTTTTTTTTTTTTTAAATCAAAAAACTTCTAATTATGTACAGATTTAATTCACATATTTATGTCATGTTTAGAGCAAAATATTATCAACAAATCATTTTTTCTATTTCGCTTACGCTTACTTCTACTGGATATTTTCTCCAAAAGAAGGGGGGGGGGGGAAACTAAAGACAAACTGGAAAAAATCTGACTATGCATTGTAAGTCAGAACACATATTACAACTCTACATGTTAAAGTTTCAGGTATCAGATAGTTTCAAACCAGTTTCTATATATGTTATCTACCTGTACATTCTCTTGGAACCCCAAAGTGCCCTTTCTAAAATTCCCTGTGGCCCTTTTTTTTCTAGAGTCAACACTGAGTGTTCCCAAATCTTCGATTTTATGCTCCAAAATCATGTTAATTCTGATCCCAAATCTTAGTTTTCCTCTTGGAAACTATATTTTTTGTGCTCCCAAATGGAATTTTTCTGCTTCCGAGGTGCTCCCAAACGAAATTTTTTCTGCTCCCGAGGTGCTCCCAAATCGAATGTTGGAGTTAAAATCCCTGTATTATAGTATAGCTGACCAGATTGTATGGTGAGTAATGCACTGTACTACAGTTTTGGGTTCAACTCCCGGTGGTCGGGGTGCTATCCCTAACTGGGCGTGGCAGTCATTGTGTCTGTCCCTTCATAGTGGCCGACATTGGTCCACCTACTAGGTGCCCCATAATGAAGAGACCAACAACTCCAGCCTTAGCAGTGATGAATGCCTCCAAGGCAAATGCCTGCCATTTTAGAAAGAAAAAATGTATTGCAGTATTGTATTACATATTTGAAAAACAATTTATTGTGATGGTAAAAAGAAATTCTTGAGAGTTTTCTGCTTCATAGAGGATGTTCTTTTTTCAGCAGCCATATCACTTAATCTTTTTATTTGTAGTATGTTCTGAATCTTAATGTACAGCTTTCATTGTGAATTTCTTCATTGCTTTCTTTAATGGATGTCCTATTTAAAATCTTGCTCCATGCTCTCTTTAATGTGGAAACTTTTACTAAATTCCAAGCATCTGCAACCATCATGCGACACTCTTTCAAGGCAATTTGCATTGTGGAAGGGTGGTCAACTTTGTGTAAAAATTTCTTAAAAAGCATTTTCCTGTACAGCCTTTTCACTATTTTTATTACATTTTGATCCATGGGTTGTAAAAGGGAAATCACGTTCGGCGAGAGAAAAATAACTGAACATTCCATTTTCGCATTCGGGTACGTTTGGGTTTGGATGAGAAGGTGCATTATCCAAGACCAATAGAACTTTCACTGATTTTCCAATTTCTTTTTCGTGTTTTACTTCAGAAATAGTTTTTTTCATACCATTCAATGAATATTTGACAGTTCATTCAGGCTTTATGCTGATTTGTGCACAACAGGCAGTGTTTTCACATTTTTGAAAGCCTGAAGCTGAAGTTTATTTTTTATTTTTCATGGTATGTAAAAAATAAAATGAAGATTGGGGTTCAAAGTCAACATATCTCCAAATCAAGAAAAGTCTGAATTCGAAGTTTCTGTTTCGAAAAGTAAAATAGACAAGACGTAATAAAAATCTCATTTAAAAAAAAAAAAAAAAAACACGTATTGACAATTCACTATTTACATATTTTTATATAAAAATGTTTCATTTTAGATAATTAATTAAAATACCGACAGCGTCACTTCAAATCTATATTCTAAACATGCTGTCAAAAATTTGAACCAAAACAAAACATTTTGAAAGAGGATCATGGGAGTGTAGTAGAAGTCGAAGTATCTTTTTTTCTTTTAAAGTGCATTGCGCAATCTTTAGAAATAAATTTCTATACACTCTTCTCTTGAACTCCAACTTCACTTCCTAAATTTCTACAAATCATTTAAAATTCTACATAATATCTAAATTCTATAAAATATCTAAATTCTATATAAGTGGTTCAAATTCAAATAAAATGGTTCAATTAATCTAAAAAAATCGATCAAATAATTCTAATCAAACTCAAATATCAACGCAATACTTAGAACAAACAATTAAAACATTTTCAAAATATGCAAGATAAAAATAATGAATTTAAAATATACCGGAAAAAAAGAATACAATACAATATTTATGAAAAAGTTTAAAATTGAAATATGCAAAAGGTTTTAGAGTTCAAAAAGGAAAAAGTAATAGAGTTTATTAATGTTCATCCATCTGTAATTTCTAAAGGATACAAATGCTGAACAGTTCTTTTTAGGATGCCATTTGCAGTTTTTATTTCATACCATCGTACATTATTATCTCTTCCAGATATAACTTTTAGAATTTTGCCTAGTGGTTCTCTGGTTACACGTGTCTCTGAGACTAGAATAAAATTTCTACGACAATTTCTCTAGCAGCAATACTTTCACAAAAATTGTCCGTTCTACCGGTTCCTTCCCGTATATCTTTTTCCACATGCACTGGCGACCTGCCAATTTTACATCATTAGCATAACTTGGCAAGGTGCATTTACCCTGAAATATGCATAATTTTCTGACCACTTCTTCTTGGTGTTGCATTTTCAATGTCGCGCAGTGTATGTTTTTACTAAGAAAATTTACAGTCTTCAGATATTTTGCGACATAAACTTTCAAATGATGTTTTATTTTACGTGCCAACAGAAATGGACTGCAAGATTTTAAGTTTAACTGATCTAAAGATTCTTCTTATGAATCAAAATCCGCAGGATTCTTACTTAAAATAGAATCGATGTCATTTATCAATTTCGTAATACTAGAGCATAAAATTGTTCTAGTTTTCTTTAATTTTTCAATATCCCTCATTTCTAATAATACTTACAAATAAACTAAGAATCCTCCAATCAATTTTCAGAACACAAACTTGAGATAAGCGTAAATCGAAAGAGCTTACGTTGGTCGTCTTCACATTTAAAAAATGTAATCCAAAGTGTTATAGGAGAGAGGGAGGGAGGGATCACCAAATCGATAAATAATAGAAACAAAAGTAAATCTTGATGTCCATACAAAAGTGTTCTTATATTTGATGAGTCATTTTCTTCCTCGGAATTAGCAGCTTCCAAAATAACAAATAATCACATTACAACATTCCCCGCCATATAGCGCCAATTAAAAAATTAAAAAGAAAATGAAGCTGGGGTTTGCTGAGTTGACATATTTCCAAATCAAGAAAAGTCTGAATTCGAAGGTTCTGTTATGAAAAGTAAAATAGACGAGACGTAATAAAAAACTCATTTTTAAAAAGAAACATATATATTGACAATTCACTATTTACATATTTTTACATAAAAACATTTAATTTTACATGATTAATTAAAATAGCGACAGTGTCACTTCAAATCTATATTCTGAATGTGCTCTCAGGTACAAAATTTGAGCCAAAACAAAACATTTTGAAGGAGGATCATGGGAATGTAGTAGAAGTAGCTTTTTTCTTTTAAAGCATGTTGCGCCGTCTATAGAAATAAATTTCTACAAAGGCATTCCAAGCTCAACTGACTCACCACTCCCCACTACCGAAGCTGCTCCCTCCAACACGCATCTGTCTCAGTCAGTCAGTGCCTACCAACAAGCTGGCGTCTTCCGGGAAATTTTTAGATATCGCACGGGAAAGGCTTTTACGCTGGAAGAGGGAAGAGACAGAGCAAGCATTTTTAAATGTTTTTTAAAATACTTTTTTAGAATAGCTTTAGTATGAAAGTTAAACCATTTTTTTTTTTTTTTTTTTTTTTAGTTTCTGACTAAAAATTTAGGGATGCACTGGATATCTGGAAAATACGTTATATCTGTCTGATTTTTCAATATCCGAAATACTGTCTGATATCTTTATCACAATCACTGAATATCCAACTTCTCTGTCGGATTTCCAGCTCTCTAAAATGTAAGCTTTATTACTGATATACATAAGACAAGATGGCAAATTATATTCGAATATCCTTGAAAAAAGATACACATGAGGAGGATATATTTTCAAACTGATGTCTTATCTTATGCAGTCAAATTCAATGCAGTATCATTTCATATCAATCTTTGTATGACTGTATGACAATAAGGAATATTATTCAATTTTATGTCAGATTTTTAAAAATCAGTATGACATCATTTATTTTATAAAAATGGAAGAACTTGTGAATTTTCAGAATTTTAAAGTCCTAACAGCCTTCTCCATATTGTTTTACTTATCTGTACAAAATTTTATTCAATTAGTCAACTGGAGTGGCTATTGCAAGCATTTTTGCATCAAAACTCTCATTTCTTTCGGAGTAATGCCTAGTCAAAATTTTGTTGTAGAGTGGTACAACTCAGAAACACTAGTAATGCTGTCCAGATGGTGTAGTGGCTAGAGAACCATTTTACTATGCCTTGGGTCTGGGTTCGATTCCCAGCATGGACTTGGGTGTTAGCTCATCCATCCCTTCATAGGGGTTAGTATTGTTTACCCCATAATAGTATAGCCCAGGGGTTCCCAAAGTTTTTTTTCCCCGCGGCACCCTTGTCAAGCTAAAAACATTTCGCGGCACCCTTTTCAGGCTAAAAGCATTTCGCGGTGTTATTGCATGTTGGGAAAAGCTAGACTTTTTACTTTTTCCCCATTTGTTTCCCACCCTCTTCATTTAATACCTTGTTTGAAATCTAATATATCTATAACTATTTAAGGTAAATGAAAAGAAAAAAAAAATCACATTGCCCTGTTGTATGTTTGTAAACAAACTTTTCTATTTTTTCTTAAATATATACAAAATAACTAAATAAGCTTATTCTGACAATGAACAATAACTTAATTATGAAATAAATACAAAATTATAATGCTATGAGTATCTGGAGATAGTAATGTACAACTTGTAATCTTTTAAACTACCACATAAATGTAAACAACTTTGCTGACTTGGCATAGTCAGACATGTTGTGATGTCATCATGACAGATTAGATTCAGTTAAGAAAGTTAAAGTTAACTTGGTGTTGGTTGCTTGTTCCAAGTATCAAGTACTAATTGTTTTGTCAGGAAATGTTCAACCTTTTTTTCTTAACTGTCATGATGACATCTAGTTTTTGGATGTTGTTAATATGCAAATTTACTGTCATGTTGCAAGTATATATGGACTGGATCTATTAGTTTTGTCAGCAGTGCAGTGTGTAAAGTACCAGCCAGTAGGTAATAGCTATTTTTTTTATACTTCTCCAGGCTCGTATGTTTTTCTTGACTGTTAAAACAGTCTTATGCTAGGGTTAACTATGCAAAGTGCTAGGGATAGACTTTTTGAAATACTTTTAAATGTTAAACATTAACTTTGTTAGCTGGAAGCTGTTTTTAACTAACCACTTGTTAAGTTTTTGTTACTTATAAAGGAAAATTTGTTGAAAAAAATTAACTTTGATTTCAAACTGGTTTCATCATTGTCTGTTGCACTACTTGCTCATATTGAGTCACATTGAGTTTTTAGGATTTAAATCACCAAGACCAGGTTTTTGTTCCCTCTTAACCCCACACGTGGCAGATTTCCTTGAAAGCAATATGAATATGAAGGTTAGAATGAAGCAGTTTGGTTGCATTTTACATTATTTTTTGTTTGTTTATAGGGCTAACTATCAAGAAGGTACTCTCTTGGGAAAGGGATATAGAATTTTGACAATACCCCCATTTCAGGGAGTTCCTATAAAAGAGAGGCTACAGGACAGTCTTGAACTTGACTGAAATATTTTTGTTTGAGCCCACTTAGTGATCGGCTTGGCTCACTTTCTTGGGGATACCGGTTCAGAGGAAATTATTTGACTCCACCAAAACACTTTTCTTGATTATCTCCACAGCACCTCTGACATACACTCGTGGCACCCAGTTTGGGAACCTCTGGTATAGCCAACACCATCGTTCAGTTGTAGTGGTGAATGCTGAATCAGCAAGTGCCCGCTCATTAGTAACATCTCTTTGCAGCTTTATTATAGCGATATTTCTTTATGTACTGTTTTGTAAACGATCTGTAATGATCAACTACAGTTTTCAGTCTGATTAGGTCATATGTTTAAGTTGCAGATTTGTACAATGCACACTGAAGCAATAATTTTAAATTTGTTTTACAGTAGATCCAAAATCTGCACAGCTTGATTTCAGACCTTGTGCAGATTTTGAATCATAATAGGAAAATTATATATTTCCCTTCATCCCCACCCTGATAACAATAATAAATGCATTAAAAAAAAACTGGGGAAGCAAATCATATTACAGTGGCTGCCACTTAATTGGATCAATGGTTAATTGGAACAGCCGCTTTATCGAATCAAATTATGGAGAATGGAACGGAGTCACTCTTTTCAAAGCCGCCACATTTTAGAATCTGTTGTTTTATTGGATAAAAAATCGATGGTATGAACGTGATCCAATTAAGCGGCAGCCACTGTACTTATATTATTGTCAGAATCATAATATTAAAAATACAGAAGAATGATACTCTGTAGGAAATTATGAGATGATACACAAATTATTTAAACAATTTTACTTGCGTTGAATGATAGTTTAAGACTTTGGGATTTTCATTTTTTTTTTTTTTTTTTTTTTTTTTTTTTTTTTTTCCAATACTATTATTATTTCCACACAGCTTTTCTGCTCTCCAAACTAAGATTTCTCTCTGAGTGCTGGGCCTTCATTAAGATGAAGTCCTAGTCAAGCATAACCCCTATACTCGCTATGTTACAATCATCTGGACCAGTTAGTTCATTTAGAAACTGCTTTGTATAAAACCTTCAAATTTAGTGAATAGGTTTGAAAATGATCATTTAATAAAATGACATAAATTAAATTCTGAGATAACTTCTAATATATTTTATTTTTCATTTGAAACCCTTCCATCAATGCCTGTGCAATGGCACTATCTGGAGAATGAGGCATTGACATAAATATTTCAAGTGAAAAAAAAAAAAAAAAAAAAAATGAAGCGGGTGTTATTTTTGTGCCTTTAATTTATGTCATTTTATTAACTGATCATTTTTTGTGCCTATTCACCAAATTTTAAGACTTTATGCAAAATAGTCTGTAAATGAACTGGTCTAGATGATTGTGGCGTAGAGAATATCGGGGGCCCGTTCAAGTATTAAACGGTCGGTTATGCACCGGTGCTACCAGTTGTGGTCATTCTTTGGTTAATTGATGTCACGGTTGTCAACCGGTTTCAGTCATCCTCACCATCCTCATAACCGAAATAACCCACCTCGCTAGCAGGGTCATTCTGTTTGCGCTCTGGTCACACTGAGCAGATAACCACTACATGACCGAAACGTTTTCGAATGCGGTTACTTCCAGAGCTCTGCCCAACGCTCCGCCTTTTTGAATGATCTGGTCATGCACCGGTGTTATCGGTGCATAAATGATGAATTCTCAAACACGCCCAGGGCTTTTCCTTACCAGGACTTCACCTTAAATGTTATTTTATCAATCTTTTGATCATCCCCATAGCTGTTACTGTGTTTGAGTCTGCATCCTGTGACTGTAATTCAGTCTGAATTATGATACTATGTTACAATCAGAGATAAATTCTGAACTGGTGCCCCCCCCCCTTCCCCCAAAGTAGGAATTGAGTATTTAGTTTCACTGTATGGTATATTGCAGTTTTCTGAACTTGCAGTTGGCAGGGCAGATTTCATTGTTTACATTGAACAGACAGTGTAGATTTTAGAGCCTTACGGATTACAGAATGACAAATTTTGGGTTTTCTATTGTATTACCCCAAATGCAGTTCCTTCTTGGGGTTACAAAGTGGATTTAAAAATTGTAAATAAAATTAATATAAATATATCATTGTCAAACTTTTTTTAGAAAAAGTTTTGTTTTTTAAGCTGTGAAATTTCCTAAAATATCAAAATTTATAACACTACATGCTACGAAAGCACAAATAGGTACATTTTTTATTTACATTTGGTTTAATATTTTGGTTATTACTTATATGAGCATCTTTTAGGTTGGAATATTACCTTGATGCCCCAGGCATGGTCACAAGGCTAAAAAGTTAAATACCACTCTACCGAAAAGCATTTATTTTCCTCCAATGTACTTATAAATGTATTATTCGCATGCATTCTCATTTTTATTTCTTCTAGGTATGTGGGGTTTTCATGATAGACTGCTGACGCTAAGAAAAGCTTTACATTCATTACTGACTAACAGTTCATATACTGATGCATTTTACAGACGATGGAGATGGCAGACTGCTTTGCAAAACAAAGAGGTGGTATAAAGTATTTTATATTATTTTTCTTATGCAATTTACATTTATCATAAATTTTAAAAATAGCAAAAGTGCGGAATAAATCCAAATATGTAAGCATAAAAAATAAAGAAGCTATAGGGAATTTTTGGCCTTAACAAAGTATAACTGCAATAATGTTTATCAATTGAGATGAGGGAAAATATTGTTTTCAATTGATGTATTGTAACTTCAAAATTTGGTGCTATGGTTAGCAGTGACATAAAAGAATGAATTTATTTACATTTCAGGGATCGATGACAAAAGGGATCGCAGATAGGATTTGGATCCGTTTTGCAGCCCCTTCACAAAATTGCAATCGATCTTAATGGCCCCTTCACAAAAATACAGTAGATTAAAGTAGCCCCTTCATTTGCATTTTACATAATATTTAATTTTTTTTTTTGTAATTTTTTTTTTTAATGATTTTTGCAGAATTTAGTATGTGGATTCACAAAAATAGATGTTGAAATTCACAAAAATGGATATAGAAATTCATAATGAATAGTTTTTTCAAAAATTGAACCGTAAAAAAAATTCCTGGATTGACCCCTGCACTTATTATCATTACACTTCGCAGGCGGGGCTAATATTTTGTGAGGAAGAATGGGAAAAAGAGTGGAAAAATCTTATGAAACTTTCATCCTCTGAACCAAGGCAATCAAGCATTCAACGGAATTCAAGTGAACAGCTTAGTAGCTCTAGGTAAGTATTTAACTCAAGATATTAATCAGCAAACTGAGGAAAAACAGCAGTTCTTATAAACATGTATATATACAGTGGAATCCTGGTTTAACATTTCCCCTACTTACTGTTTCCCTGCCTGTAACATTTTATATTTTACAGTCTCAGATATCTTCCTATACTTCTAATGTTAAGAAATCCTGTTTATAACATTAGATTTCCTGCATTTAACATTTTTGTAATTGTATTGGAAAGAAAACAGTTCTTGACAACAGTAGCAATGCACATTCCTCTTCTTTTCTTTGGATAAAAGGAAGGAAGACTAATCTTTATCTTGTACAGTTGTAATATCAAAATGGGATTCCAATTAAGGTTGATAAGCAGTTCAGCTTGAGAAAGGTCAACTGGAGGGTCAAGGAGGCATTTGGTCGATTTGCTGCAACTGAACAAAAGAAATCACATTTTTTACCTCTTGCAGCTGCTGAAATACAGTTTTTCCTGAAGTGGGGCTCACCAGTGTTTCTCTCCCTTCTATATTCAGAAAATTTCGTAATCTGTATTGTGCTTTATACACTGGAGATAACGATCCTTTAAGTGAGAATTCGCTGACATTGAAAAAAGAGTTGAAACCTTCACCCCATGAATAGAATTGGAATTCATGGAGGGGATATAAACAATTTTCCCGCCATACCTTTTAAGCATATGTTTAGGGATGGTCATGCAGTGCCTTATTATTGCATGGGCAAATCGGGACTTTGCCCTGGGCCTCCGGCTCGAAAGGGCCCCTACTTTCAAATATTGTTCTGAAATATTTTTTTATATCAAAATTTTATGAAAAATAAAACAAATTTCATAGATGGGGGCCCCCAAATTCATCAATCCCCCATTGGTCATAATCAGGCTCTGTGGACACGAGACAAGAAACAGGGCTGTCTCATCTTGTCTTGCAGTGATAAACCTCTGTCTCGGCTCGCAGAGAAATTTCCTCTCTTCTCACACGATACTTCTCACAACTCTTGCAAAATTAAGGACTGCAATTTTTTTATAATATTTTTAGTAACATTAATACTATTTTATTGAAAATTGATATTAATAATAACAATTAGTTATATATACTACATAGTACCATATCATGGAGAGCGACAGTTCTACAAGTGATGCAGCCAACACAGACCAACCAACCAGCCTTCCAAAACTGTGACACTTATATTTACAGGTACTTTGGAGGTTAAAAATTTGTGCCATTTGGATCTCGGAATCCGCTCTAATGATTAAAAAAAAATAATAATATATGATTTTAATCGGTGCTAAATTTGATAACTAACATCGCACATTTATTTAGGAAAACTCGTTTTTTTTTTTTTAATTTAATATAGAGTAAAGGGGTGACTATTTAACACCCGCTTACAAATATGTAAATCATCTTCATTGATGTGGTAACAAGGCAAGTAGTATGAATACAGTGCTGTTGGAGGACGCGAAAGTGAGAGCCTACAACTGCCTGAGAGTTAAATATTTTTTAAGGATAAGCAGACTCTTATTTTTTTTTTCTTTCAATTAATCATCAATTTTTATCACAGTATTCCAAATAGTTATAATTATGCTCTGGACAAAATTGATGCAAACAATTGACCTAAAACATCTAAAGGGAAATGACTCAGCGCTTAATCTCAATCCATGATTTCATACACACATAATAATTCCGTCATCCTTCCTTTTGAATATGTTATCCCTTATGTTTTAATTAGTCACTCTTTTAATAATATTTCTATTTCTTTTTGCTTTTGGCTCTCAGCTATCAGAGTTGTCGGGTAGTTCTGTGACAAGATCTGTACAGCTTAACTTATAACGTAAACCAGTTTGTGCCTAGATATCTAGGTTCCGTATTTGGTTTTTGTCTATACATCTTGAGTTCAATTCCCACCGTCACTCTTCTCTGAGAATGGGCTTTGTTTTACTGTCGTTTTTGTTTTATTTCAGTTTAAAAAATAACGGGTTATTATATACTTTACTTATTTTTTCTATAATTTATTTTGCTATAATTAATAATTAAAATAGTTAAGTCTTTAAATTAAAAAAATAATTAATTTAAGTATTTTTTGGTAAAGCTCCTTCCTAACTTTTTCTTTAAGTATTTTGTCTCATATTCTGATGATCTCTAGTATTTTGATAGCTATTTCTAATTAAAATTAAGTCTTTATTTTTCTAATATTATTAACTCTATTTGGAAAAATCAAAATGTAACACATTTACAAAATTTAACTTCATTTCTGTATTGGTTGTGAAACGGTTTTTTTTTTGTATTTTTAGTTGCTGATTCCGAATATACTTACTGTTTTTCTCTAGGACCCACAGATTTTGAGATATTTGCTATTTATTAATGTAGCTTATTTATTTATTTATTAACAAAACATTTCTTTATTAGATAATTTTATTTTTTATTAAACGTTTTAATGGAAAAAATTACATGTCCTCAACTTTTTGTTAATCATAATGTTGTTCATTGAGTAACATTCACTGAACAAAATTTGTATTTATACATTTATTGTACCCAGTTGCACTTTTACAATTTAACACAAGAACAATATTAATGGAAACGCAATAGCTTATTATTTTCGTTTATAAATGTCCTGTGGTGCTTCCCTAATGAGTCCCCAACAGTAGTCGGCCAGCATATTCGGATATCATCTACCTTGATATCTTTTCTCCATCTTCGCTGTCTTGGAGAAACCTCTTCCCATGTTCAGCACTGATGGCCCATAAATTTTCAGGGAAGAAGTCGAGGTGAGAGTCAAGGAAGTGGATTTTAAGGGACATGTTACTGCCTTGAGCTTTGTATGCTGACAGTAAAGTCTGAACCATGGTCTTGACATGTGGGCTTCTGTAAGACCCAAGTAAGTTTGTGACTAACTCTTCGAATGCAGACAAGGCAGCTAATTCTGTTATGTTTAGACATTGAACGAACTCTTCATCTTTCAAAGATTTCAAATTTGAGGACCAGCAATAACACTTTCCTCAATTTTAGAATCACTTATGTGACGTAAATCTTAGCATTGATTGCCTTTACACCACAGATGGCGTGAATCGTACAGGGGCACAATATACGTTGTTAACCCAGAAAAAACATACATAACCAAATTATTTTCAACAACAATAAAAATTAATGAAATAGAGTCAATACAGGAAGAAAATGTGAAATCGCAGTACTCACCCACTTATGAGATCGTTGGAGTCAAATCGCCGCGCCCAGAAGATAACATCGAGTCATTTATACAATCGGAGTAAGGAGACAAAAAAATTTATTCACTAACACATATTTCTTACAAGCACAGATTTACTATTAATTACAAAATGAATGAATTCGAGAAAGACTGCTAACAAGTATGTTTACGTAGAAAATAAATTATTGGCGCCTTCGACAAAATGGCGC
Source organism: Cheiracanthium punctorium (assembly GCA_038373885.1). Taxonomy (NCBI): domain Eukaryota; kingdom Metazoa; phylum Arthropoda; class Arachnida; order Araneae; family Cheiracanthiidae; genus Cheiracanthium; species Cheiracanthium punctorium. The sequence continues at coordinate 127,418 of JAWZYV010012490.1, forward strand.
TACCCTATATCTCTCGAGGTTCATTAACACGTGCAAAGCTAAAATTGAAAATCTTACATTTTTTTTTTTGTTGGGATCTCCATATTAATTTTAAACACAGTAAAACGGGATAGCGAAAATTAAGAACACATGCTAATGAAAGGTTAGCAGAAAAATATATTCCTTTTGTAAGTGGCCCGGAATAGAAAACTAATACCCCTCCTCACGGACCCCGGGGATAAAAACAGAGATGGACGAACTGGCGTTCTAGCTGCTCGAAAATTGTGACCGAAGTGAAGATTTGATCCAACCCAAGCGACTGCCACTAGCCAATATAGTAACCCAGCATCACATCGCCACCAACCATGCCCAGCACGTCATAGGTCAGGGCTAGACGCGGGAACTATCGGCGCTTGCCGATTGGCCAGACATCAACCTGTCGCTTGTTGCCATGCGCAAGCACATCTGCCATATTTGGCGAGAGATCGTCAGAGAGTTGGGTTTGGCGATTTACGAAGGTCCGTGCGCCAACAGAATTTTCCGAGATAGCCATTTTGGAAAAAGCAGGGAATTTTGTGAAAACACAAAACCCACGTGTATGAAAACATGAAATATGAATAAAAAAAACTTTATATTACAGCAGAACAAAGTACAACCCACATTACCTATCACAGGAGGGGATAAAATATAAATTAAATTACTTAGAATTACATGTGATATTTTGTATCACAACTTATTAGAGAGAATTTCAGAACAATGTATTTGAATCCTTTGCCTTCTCTGTCCATACTTTTAATAAAGTTCTTGATAAGTCCAAGTTTTTTAGGAAAACTAGGGAGAAGTACATCCTTATAGGGCCAACTAGCTGTTTGCATTTAATATTTTTTTGACCGGCAATGAAATGTTCACAAGGTGGTCAAACCTTTCTTATGTAATGTTCAGCATTATTCCGGCTGTCCTGAAAGCATGGATACTTTGTATAACCCAGTATTAAACCTAACATAAGTCCAATTAGTACTTTAAAATCCCCTCAAATTTTCCACTTGCATTTTCGGTACTGAATTTTATACAAAAGAAAATCCATGCTTTCAAAACTCTTTCATGTGTATTGCATGTGCGATGGGAATAGATGGTTGAATGTTACGAATGACTTATTAAACTTATTAATTAAACTTGAGACTGATGCATCAACAGTCTCCACTCTGCTGACTTGTGTTCGTGGGCAAGGGCTTGCATCAATCCATCAATATTGCTGTAGTAACTATGGGATTCAGTCATTTCAAAATATTGCATGAAGTTCTTACGACGATCACGAAAATGTTCATAAGCGTATTTTATCAAAGGAGTCATAGTTCTTTTCTGGGATTTCAAAGTGTACTCACCGCATATGTGACAGAACGAACCAGGTGAATTTACACACCTCCTACTTGTTGCCATTACTGCGCAATCACAAACTAAAAAGCAAGATACATTTAGGATACTGAAAGTAACGAAAACAAACAATGGTGGTCAATCACACATGTTTGAAGTAGGCCGTTTAAAACCGTAATGCGCTGGTTGTTTCAACGGATTTAATCGATGACTCCCACTATAACGAAGCGCCACCTTGTGGTGACCTACATTCTCTGTTTTGAAAACCAAGTTAGGATACAACGTTCCACATCCACATTATGATAAAATTACGTTTTCCATTTCATATCTTTGTTATTATAACATAAATTTTTTATCATTATTATGCATAGAAAATATTTTGAGTAGTTTATAAAATGTTGCCGATATCTCATAAGCTGAGGGTCCTAGGCACAAACTGATTGCATTTTCGAAATTAGGGACCTAAATTACATAAGAAATACCCTATTTTATACAGGATACAAAATCTTGTAAATATGTGTAATTAATATTTCAATGAACTTTTTTTTTTCTCTTCAGAAAGCTCACATAATTAATACATAATTATTTAGTACATTTTAGTTAAAATCAAGTACGGAGATACCTTAGTACAGAATTAAAACATAATTAAAAGTCTTAAAACTCCATTAAAATGTTAAAAATAAACCATTAGCACTTTCAGCAGCACTAGGCTGCTGCCATCCTCAGAACTGGTGAGCTCATTCTCAGCTCCAGCCACATGTCTTCAGCATTTTGGACCATGTATCATCTATCTGCGCATGCGTCGTATCGTTGATGGCGCCTCCTTGAGTTATTATTTCTAACGCTTCCCGTTTTAAACTATAACTATGGTTGTTGTAGTTGGCTATTTTCGTTAAATTGGTGAAAATCAATATCAATATTTTCTTTTAATGCAAGGCGGGAGAGGGCTGTACTTTGTCTATTATATTTAATGTTGCTAATGTGCTCTTTAATCCTATCTTTAATTTTCCTTTTTGTTATGCCAATGTAGTGGCTGGGAAGGTTAGAGTTTTTATAAGTAAAATTTATTTTATAAATGCCAGCTGTTTCTAAGGGGTTTATTTTGTCTTTGTCAGATCATATTCTTTTAAAGATATTGCGATTAGGTTTTATTGGGATTCTGATGTTCATTTTACGTGCAAGGTTGGAGAATTTTATGGGGAGACCGCAACAGTAGGGTATAGGATGAGAAAACATGGGTTTTTCTTTCTGCGCATTGACAATGAGGTTTAATAAAGATCCTACCACCAAAATTAACAATAATCTTAAAGACATTTTAAACAAAGGAAGCTGGCCCGACAATAAACCATAAAAATTAATTAATCCTACTGCTTTCGCCCCACGTATTTTTGGCAAATTTAAAGACCACAAAAATCCCCCATCCCTCCACCCAATAGTTAGTAAATGTGAAGGACCCACATACCTACTTGAAAAATATCTAGAAACCATATTTCAACAACTTGTACCAAATTCAAAATCATCCCTCAACTCCACTAGCGATTTTTTAAAACAGTTAAATAGTATACTCTTCTCAGATTCCGTTTCAGTGGTCAGTTTTGATGTTACTAACTTATATCCCTCAATAGACACCTCTGAAATGTTTAACACAATAGGTAATGAAATAGAATTACAATGGCATATGCAACAATAATTTTTACAGTAAATTAAGATCATGAAATTTGTGCACAGAGAGGTCATGAAAATCATGAAATTCAGTTTATGAAACCTGGTAGACACCCTGTTGGTACTTCCAATGCCTAGCCCAGTGAATTATGCAAAGTGCATCAATTACACTTTCCCTTTTATTGTGATTCGTTCTTTACGATGCTCTTTTTTGCAAATGTTTTACGCTGCCAATTTACACCATATGTGTCTCGTTCCAACGCCATTTAAGGTTTTTCCATGCTCTGATCAATTTGTGCACGAAAAAAGTGGGTATTGCCATTAGAAATTTTCGAAATTTTGTCACTGTAACCGTAACTGTGAGAGGTTTATTGTTTTAAATCATCACAATCTGGACCCATACATTCAAATAACTATATCTAAACTTTCATTTCGATTGGTTGAATGGTTCGGCCACAAGGGACTAGGATATATATGGGAAGTTTCTTTTAGACCACCCTGTAGTTCTCACAAGCTTTCATAAACAAATTTGAAATTGAGCGAAAAACTGGAGAGTTAGATAAAATGTTATTTAGAGACAAGGAGGTGGGGGGGGGGAGTCTAGGATAGTTGATGCCCCCTCTTACAAACATAAAAATGGGGACCCGTTTTACTTTCTGCCCCAAAAAAAAAACCCTTTTGAAATAGTGTCCCTTCGAAGATGTCGCCCCACTGTGATACTTACCTTCCTTATCGTATCAGGCCACCCTGTTTACAGAAAAATGAAACCGTAGTCCCTCTAATGTATATCCTGTGTGGATTTTTAAAAACATGACGACATCTAACAGGCGAAAAATAATTTTAGAATAGAAACCCAGCTGCAAGATAAAATGATGGGGGAGGAAAAAAATAATTATATAAGTTTTGAAAGCCAAAGGTAGGGAAAACATGATAATATAAATGAAAAGAGAAATGTTTATTTAAAAAATTATTTAAATTTCTGACCATCTGATATTTTATTTATATATATATATATATTATATATATATATATATATATATATTATATAAAATTACAAAATTTAAATTTTTACACGGTCCCCCAGTCCTATCAGTTATATTTAGAAAAATCTTCTTTATCAAATTTCATGCACCAAAAAAAAAAAAAAAAAAAAAAAAAAAAAAACACCCTTCTATGACCAAAATTCGACGAGTTACAGCTGCTTAAAGTTAGAGCACTTTTCGAGCGGCAAAATAGGGGTTGTATACAAAATGAATTTGAGAAAAATTAATGTACATGGTTTTTGAGCCTTGTAGTATTTATTAGCAATTTCATTAACTATTTTCTGATTGTAGATTGCAATAAAGGAGATTAACGTTTAACTATGTGTATCCAATAAATTAATATAAAAATATAGCCTATACTGCAAATACAACTTTTTAAAGAGTCTTTTAAATGAACTTGTGTTAAATAATACAAAATAAAAAAAAAACAAGGGAATTAAACATTTCAATAAACATTAAATCAGAATATCAAACATTTAAAAATACGAATATATGCAATTTTAGAAAGTTAAAATAATATTACAAATTCTATTAGCGTAACATTTACTCAAAATTGCTTCCTTCAGCTGCACTGCAAACATGGACCCGTGTCAAAAACTCTTCCTGTACTTTGCGTAGCATACTCGGTGTTACACATCTGCATGGTACAAATGAATGATTTAGTTTGTCTGATGGACTTGTTGATTCTTTTTTTCATATACTTTATTTTTCAAGAAATCCCACAGAAAGTAATCTAAGGGATTCAAGTCTGATGATCTCCGAGGCCACTCAACAGGACCGCCTTACCCAATCGTATTATTTCCAGATGTTTCTGTTAGAACAGTATGAGGCTTTAGTGATTTATGTGCTGGAGCACCATCATGATAAAACCACATTTGTGACAGATCTCATAGTGAAACACACTAAGAAGTCAGTCACTGAGCCCTCTAAAATCTGTGCATATCTTTTGGATGTTAAAGAACCATCGGAAAAAAAAAAAAAAAGACCCAATTAAGGTCTCTTTCCATATGCCGCACAAAACATTTATCGAAAAACGCACTTGATGTCTGTTTGGGCGAATGATATGCGGCTTTTGCAGAGACCAAGAGTGACTATTTTGTGTAAATACACAAAATAGTCACTATTGGTGTTGTAATAACACCCTGTTGTGTAAATAATACCCTGTCTTGTAAACTGACACTCATCGGTAAACATAATGTCACTAATGAATGACATATTATAATTTTGCTTATTCAAAATGAAATTGCAGAAATCAAATCTATGTTCTTTGTCTCCTGGCAATAAATCTTGTACCAAAATAGGGCAATATGGATATGCACCATATGTACTTAAAATATTCCATATTTGCAATTTAAAATAACCTAATGCTTCTTACAATAGACTGTGGATGAATGAGAGCATATCCTACAACATCTTCAACATACCTGTGCTTTGTTAAATCCATGATGCTTCTTGATCTTTTACGATTTAGAATGCTACTGGTTTCTTTTAAACGCGTCACTACGTTTGATATTGTACTAGCAGATATGTGATTGTCATTCGGAAATTTTATAGCATACTACATCACAGCATATCGCTTATTCCGATGAAATACTCCGTAAAGTAACAGCATTTCAGTTGTATTCATTAGTATTAAACATCATCTTCCTTTTTTTATACTCTAGGGTGTTTAGGCTGATTAATTTCTGCGGCCTAAATACTCCAACTTGCCTAATATATTTGAAAGGTTGATAAAATCTCTTTCTAAAATATGTATAATTTCCGCGGCGTAACGGAGTTGTCGTGAATTAATTGTTTCATCTGTTCCATCTGAGGCTTGCAGAGGAAGATAATTGCCAACGGTTCTAATGCAAAAAATTTTATCTGGGAATTGTCCCAGAGTAGCTCAGTGGTAGAGCACCCGCACGTTAAGCGGCAGTCCTGGGTTCAATCCCCAGCTCTGGAATTTTTCGCCTAGTTGGTAAAAAATTAATCAGCCTAAACACTTCAACTTGCCTAATATACTTGAAAGGTTGATAAAATCTCTTTCTAAAGTCTGTTTTCTTTCTTTCTTTTTTTAAATAATTTAATAAATCAATTCCAGAAATTTACTATTATAAATGTATAGCTGAAATATCCATTAAGTTTTATAAATACAAACTATTTTTAAGAATCCACTGGTTATTATATTTTTTATTATTTCAGCAATGGGGGACAAAGCAGTGACTGCCAGTCTGAGATATATGAAAGTTTAGAGGAACTGCATGTTCTTGCATTAGCACATGTCCTCAAGCGAACTATAATTGTTATAGCAGACACTGTTCTAAAAGATGTGACTGGTGAACCTTTTGCCCCTATTCCTTTTGGTGGAATATACTTACCACTTGAATGTCCTCCATCAGAGTGTCATCGCTCCCCTTTATGCCTCACATATGATTCTGCTCACTTTTCAGCTCTTGTTCCTATGGAGGAGGATGGTGATGATTTTTCGAAAGATCTTAAAGGTAGGAATATTGTATCTTTGTTTTTACAACTTTTTCTTTATCCAGATTTTATTTATTTATTTATTCCCATTTAATCTGTATTTTTTTATTAAATGAAATAAATTGTCCTTTAACTATATTTAATTGTTTGATTTCCTTTGATGGTGTGTGTGTGTGATTATGGCAACGCTACACTAGGGCAATCTGCCAAGGGGGGGTGCCTTGATAGGAGGACTTTCTAAGGGGTTCTAATGCGTATTCACGTTACATCTGGAAAAAACCTACCAAAACTCCAGGCTGTTAGATTGACAGCCGTGCGATTGGTCTGGAACCCAGGACCTTCACACTTCGGCCATCTACCATTTTCAGTGGCATAACCACTGTGCCATGGTGAGGCCCTTTGATGATGGAAGAAAGAACAAAGATTATATTGTGACACATAAGTTCTTAAACTATGATCTGCAGATCCCTGGGCATCTTCCCTGGACTTAGCCAGTGGTCTGCAACATTATGAAAAATGGTTGCAAAAAGTTCATTATAATGAAATGTCAAGAAGCATGGAGCAATGAAAAATACTTAAAGCTGTTATGCACTGTGATTTTTATGCACTTTTTAATTAAATCATGTTAAAAAATTATTTATTGTAAAAGCACTTATTTTCTTGAGCCGTAATTTTTGTAAAAATGAAGATATCGGTGATTTCGCGAGCATGAAATTTTGAGAATTTTATATGAACAGAATCAAAAGTTGAAAAATTCAGAAAGTACCTAAATATAGAACCCCTTTTGCACTAGGCATTTTAAGAAACTTCCTTTGTCCGAAAAGTTTGTCCCTCTACCTCCATCTAAAAACAACCTGCTGTGCTCATGCATCAACTTTGAGCTTCGCTCAACACGCGCATTCCACCCCAAACAAATATTGTAAGTGAATGCGCTGCATTATATTAGCAGTATTATTGTTTTATATCCAAGAAATAATTGTATAGTATTCAAGAAATACTTATGAGAAAGTCGCTTTGTAAGAAAGAAAGTTGTCAAGAAAGAGTTTGTAATTGTGCAATAAATAATTAAATTTGGTAAGTGAAATTTTTCTGTTTTGTATTATTATTTGAAGGGGAAAAGAAAAAGTATTTCGTGAGGCTTTAATTTTTGCGATTACAACGGGGTCTTGAAAGTAAGTGCTTTTACAGTAATATATATTGTTTTTTAAAATAGTTAAGAAGTAAAAATTAAGTTTAGTGATGTCCTATCATGTCACCAAATTTCTTTTCATTCGTTTTCATTCGTGATGCATAAATAAAAATTTTAAATCTGTTAACTATCTCAAAATACTATAAAGAGAAAAATCAAGTACTAAAAAAGACGAATGTTCAAGACATCAAATTTATTTTATAAATACATATCAAGGAAACAAACGGTCCTTTTTTGCAAATTAGTTTAAAATGTCATCTATTCAGTTCCAGTTTCTTTAAAACAAATTTTTTTTTTTTTAAATTTCCTGATATTTCTAGTAACTAAAAATTTCAGGAAACAACTAATTCCAGGACGACAGTGGAATTAATTAAATTGTCCAGGTCACATGTTATTTTTTTTAATTAAGGAATTTTAATGCTTAGCTTGAAATTCTCATTTCATACCTGTGTAAAACAAGGAAAAATACTATAACTCCATTGGAAATAATTTAAAAGTGTGATTTATTTTTACTTAAATATCTCTAAAACTACTTTAACTTAAAATAAAACTATGACTTAAAGTAAAGCAGTATTAAATAATTAAAACAGAAAAAAAGGGACTAAAAAAAATGTTTGGTGAAAATTACTTTTCAATCATGAGTATATTAGAAGTTGTTTTTTTTTTTTTTTTTTTTTTATAAAGAATGTTCTTTGTAAAAAAATTCTAAGATTATTTATATTAATACATGTGTAATGGTTAACATATTTTACTTCCGCCAGTAGTGTAAAAATAAACAGAATATTTTAATGTTTAAATTATATTTTTATGCAACATTATTAATCTATATATATATACACACAGAGACATATTTAAAAAGATAGTTTTGGTAAAATTTTCAATATTTTAAAATTATTTTAATGATGTTCGAAACATGTTTGTAAGTTAATTGTTCTAAGATGAAATTATATTAAAAATAAATTATAATACACCATAACTAAAAGCACATCTAGTGCTGGATATCCGTGTCCGGCAGTCAAAGGAGCTTCGAATATCAGGTATCCGTCAAAATCAGCATCCGGTTCATCCATATTTCAAAATAAATATTTTTTTCTTCTAAAAGTTTTTAAAAAAGTGTGTTTTATTTTTTGTAAGATTTTACAGTTATTAGTTTTATCATGCTATTCTTCTAAATATATTTTTAAATAAAATTCTTATTAATAAATTAACTTATTTACTTTTTAACTTTTTAATAAATTAACTTGGGTAAAATTTTAATGAATGCAAAAAAGTTTTAAAATTGTACATAATGAATGAATAAATAAAATTGAAAAAAATTATATTCTTACTCAACTTTCAGAAATCTCTCTCAAGAATTTTGGATGGGTGAGAAATTCTTTTTTTTTTTTTCCCCTAATGGGAACACTGGTATTTAACTATGGGGTAGGCTTATTTGCATTTCATTACTTCAGCTAATACACCTTTTTTCCCCCCTTTCATTTTTTAGCAGCAATACCCGTCACTGACCCTGACAATAAATTATTACCCTTGCAATTTGCTGTTGACCCTGGACCTGATGTACGATGGGGTCAAGATGAAGACGACTCATGGGTAATTGCAAGATTGACTCTAACTGATAAAGAAAAGCTTATTTTATTAAATGAATATTTGGATATAAGGAATATTGAAGTTATTTATCAGCAACCTTCTGTAAATGAAAATGCATTTAAAGAAATGAATGGACATGCATCCAAGTTTTCTGATCCTTATGAATCTGACGATAGCTCACCTGATGGTGGAATGTCATGTACTGGTGGGAAAAATGCCAAAAGTCGCGCAGCACGTCAGTTACAGACTGTAGCAAAGCAGTTTGGCAGCATTGGTCGAAGCATGAGCAAAAAGTTAAAACATATCGGAAATATAGCTCGTCGTGGGGGCTCTTTTAAAGGCGAGCCTGCTGGGAAAAGAGTCACCGATACTTTAAAAAATAAAAGAACTTTAAGCGGACTTCCGTTATTATCACGAACAGCTACAGTTGATGCAAGCTTGAATCCACGACAGGTTGTTGTTGCGATGTTGAATGTTGACAAGAAGCACGAATATCAACAGAAGCTAATTGAAAATTACCTTGTTTCTGCCATCAATAGATTTGAAAATGGTAAAACATTCAAAAGTGAGGGTGCAAAAACAAGTAGTGATAAGGGGTCAAATATCCAATGCATAAACCCAGGATGTACTAATCTCAGTGCACCTTCTACCAGTTACCTGTGTACTTCCTGCTACACAAAACAGAAGCAACAAGAATTTGAGTTTGGTGGAGAAAAGATGCTTGAGAATTGTACAAATGGTTTTGCTGATGGTCCTGTTGTTATTTCTGGAAATTCAGCATTTTATACTGAAATAGATAAAAGTGTAAAAGAATCTCTTGAAAAAATGCCTTCGGGCAATCGGTTAACGAATGGATTACCTGAATGCAAAAGCTCTGTATTCTATGACAAGTATATTTGTGATAATGTTCAAACATATAAAAATTCTTCTGTTCTTTCAGAGTGCAAAGGAGAATCTGCTTCTATGGATTCTCATACAGTCCTTAAAACTATTCAGGAATCGGCTTCTTCCTAAAACTGTCTTATCTGAAATAAAATTTGTGCCTTTGCTTTTGCTTGAAAGAATTTATTATAAGGAGCTGTGAATTATAATTTGAAAAGGAAAATACATCTATTATTTTATATTTTAAGTTTATAGATTTCATTTTTTTTAATACTAAAAATGTATTCGATGTTGCAAAATCAAATACATTTATGTTATGTTAACATATAATTAATTTATTTTATGTTTTGTGTAGTGAATTGATGTAGGCAAATAATAATAATAATAATAACTATAATGTGAGTATTAAAACAATAAAGAATTTTGTAAATAACAAATTAAATAATGCACATAACTAACTATAAATGTAAAAATTTTATAAATTATGTGTGCTATTTACAAAGTTCTTTATTGTTTTAAACTAAAATTATTGTTTAGAGAACTTAGTTAAATCTGATGCATATATTTGAAGGAAAATAGTTAAAATGCAATTATTTAACTATTAGATAGATATGTAAACTTGTTAAATATTTGAAATTATAATTCTGTTGTTCTGTTTAAATGGAAAAGATTTCATTGATAACTAAATTTAACTAAACATGATATTTTGCCATGCAAGTTTTATAAGTGATGGTCATGCTACCATGTTTTTAAAATTTTATTTTTCATTGATATAATTAATGACAGTTTTTATTCAAATACATTGTTTATAAATAAGTAAGACATCATGCAAGTTAACCTGTGTTCCTCATCTAGCTGATGTATAAATAAAATTTACTTAGACTATATGAAAAAAATTGATTTTTTATATTCATATGTATTGCATTCTTTAAAGTTTGATTTCCTTAATATAACTAAATGGTAATGTTAAAGTGGCATTTTAGTGCTTTTTGTTTTGTTTGCAGAACTAGAAAACCTATTATGATATTTTATTAATAATTTATTCCACTGAGGTAAAAAGTGAATATTTTACGTTATGACATCTTGTGCACTTACACAACAAAATATCTGTAAATATCTAAATTTATTCCTTGATCCTTAAAAAGTGATTATAAAACGTATTGTGTGCTAATGTTAACCATGTAAAGTACTGTGTAATAATTTTTTCGAATAACAACTAAAAATAAAATTTATTATAATGTAACTTAAAACATAATTTAAATTTTAATATTTACAGCTCCTTATTACATTTCTATCTTGTCAAATTAAAACTTATAGAAAGCTTATATGAATCAAACTCAAAATAGTCAAATGTATAATTGAACACAAGAGATTTATATAAGTTTTATATAACATGAATTGAAAGATTATTGTGTAATTCATATTGAAATCAAAAAGTATTGCATTTTTGCTCCATGATAGGAACATTTGCTTATGAAATAATAAAAATCTGTTGTATGCTCATGAATTTTAGAAGTAACAAGCGATATTATAAATGCATTTGTATAATGCAAATCCATATACTATCTGTATTAATCTATACTAAAACACATAATGGAGTGTTTTATCCCATTGAGTTTTATTATACTTTTTAGTCTCACTTTTATTTTTAAAAGAAACCTTATTTCACAGTTAAAACACTTTATTTTTATTTTTTTTTGAAACTCAGTTTCTTGAGAATATTTCTTAAGAATCATTGACTTCAATTTAGCTTTTATACGTGATAAGTATTTATAAAAACTATCATTAAATGCAATGTCATTTCTCTTTTGAGCTATGCAAATAGTAATTTCAGTGAAATGTTGTACAGTGATAATAACCTCTGTTTATAACATGAGCATTTTATACCGGGAGGAAGCTGTCCCTTAAGCCATCTTTTTTGGATTAGGGTATGGGGGGTTAACTGCCATACAGAGGACTTCTTTCATGGGAAAACTACCTCACATTTGTTTGTAGAGTTGGAGAAAACCAAAATGTGAAAATCTTTGATTGGCAGCTTGAAAAGCAATGAATTATAATTTGCATTGTGTTTACTTATTTTGTAAAGGCTGTTTAATGACAATCAAATACCTTTAGAACAATAGCGTGGGCTCATAAGATTTTTCATAAATTGTAGAGTATTTATTTTTCAGAGAGTATTTATTTTTCATAAATTGTAGGGACATAATGAAGTTTGTGAAAATTTGTTAACATGAAAGTTTATTTCATCACTTCCAAGTTCACTATCTTTAAAAGCTGCTTTTTATAAAACATTCAAAAATGCTAATGTTAAAAAACAAATATTCTTTATTTTATCATTTTCAACATACAGAATCACTATTGCATTTTATTTAATATGAAAATTTCTATGTGTTGAGATTTTGTTTTATTATTTATGGTGTTCTTGACTAATCTAAAAAATTCTCTAATACCCCTCTTGGTGTAAAACATCATTATATCTGTTTGTCTTTATAAATTAAAATATTTCAAATTAAAATTCTTAAATCTTTAATATATTTTACTGTGTGCATTATTGTTTCACATTAAAAAGCTGAATTATTGACTGAACACCAAATTATTGAATAACTAATCTATCACCATTCACCGCATTATATTGCTTTAAATTCTTCCGTTATGAATGTTTGGCTTAGCTATTTGGATACAATTCTAAATAGATTTTGATGAAAATCCCAAAAATCTTCTGTAGCTTTTTAAATGAGGAAAACTACTGAACTTTATTTTCTCTGTAATAGCCTATTTACAGTTTTTAATTGGTTCAGATGATATATGTGACAGTTATCTTTTTTGTGATTTTAATTATTTCTTTTTTAAATGTCTTTTTTAATTAGATTATTATAAACAGAGGTTATTACACATGATAAATCTTATAAGGTAATTTGTACATCATTATTATGGTCCAGATGTTGCTGACAATTGATATGTTCAAAAACAATGAAAAAACTGCCTTAAAAGTTTAATAAAATGTTCCTTAAATCAAAACAAAAGCTCCCTTTATATTAATTGCATTATACTAAATGATTGTCACTATTATCTTTTAATAATTTTTTAAATGTATTTGAATTTTATAAATATTATTTTAATTTATTTTTGATGTTCATAAATTAGAGCTCATTTATTTTGTGGGTTGTAATAACAGAAAATTAACGTTTCTGGGTTACAAGCCATGGCATTTTAGTGTTTAGTTTCATGGTGTAAATCTGAAAATTTCACCACCTTTCTCATCAATTTATTTTGACTTTTTAATTGAAATAACAATGGAAGTAGTTTTTTTAATACTAATAGTTTTTTTAATACTAATAATGATGAGAAAAGTGATTGAATAGCTGCATACATCTAGAAAATAAACAAAGTTCCAAAATTCAAAGTTTCTGTAACTCTAGGAAGTATTTTGGCCATAAGAATAACTTTAAAAAAAATAATAATACAGGAAAGATATCTCAGTGAGGTGAAAAACAAAGAAAATGGATAACAAGGACAACATAAAAATCTTAAATATATCTCTTCTCAAATTTTATCTTTTTTACTAAAGTGCTTTTCAATTATGTGTACCAAAGACTTTTAATCCAAAGAAATTATATGAATATCAACTAAAAGCAATTATTTTTTCCAAAAAAAATTGAATGCATGCGGTATCTGCTTCTTAATAAAATCAGCTGCTAAATCTAATCAAATAGCCTAGAACAGAATCAAATCAATGAATATATGTAGTACTCCTCTATTTAATGAGATCATGATTGTCACTTAATAAACTCAAAGATTGAAACTTGAGAAATTTAAACATTCAAAGGAAAGGGGAGAGAAGAAAAGGCACTTAGCAACCCATTAGGGAGTTTTTGCATAGCGTATTTTCCCCCGTTAACGGTACCGCTATCTGCTAAACTGGTTTTTGACCGTACTGCGCATGCTCACGTATACCGGGCGGCAGCATACCGTTAACATAACCCGCTATTTCTCCAAGGTTAGCGTATCCGCTAACCGCTAAGCACTATCCAAAAAGATGGCCACCAAACAAGTGTGATTTAACATTCTTAATAAAATATGAATAAATATAGCCGACAAAGGAACGAAATTTACTATAAAAGTTAACTTATTAGTGCTATAGGAGTTTTAAACTCGAAATCTTGAGGATTCGTCGATCTTTAAATTCTTGCATCGTTCATTTGGTATCGCCATCTTGTGTCGGGAAAATGAATTGTTTTCCAAAGGATTTTTTTTTCCCCCGTTTTGCATTGGTTTAAGAAAATTTCGTTTAAAATTTTAAACAAAATGAATTTATACAGGGTTTCTACAAATTTCACAGGTTTTGCTTCCCTGATTTTTCCCTGACATCTATCATGCTCTTCCCTGACTTTATCTAGCGTGCTTTCCCGAATTTTGTGTTTCTATTTTTAACATTATATCCTTTAATTAATAATTTTTTTAAATATATTTTGCCTCTTTTTATACAAATAATAATAATAAAATTAATATATACAAGAATCTTATTTGACATCACTGGATTCAAACAAAAACCATGTTTGATAATAATTTAGGATAATATTAAGCATATTTCATCTGCACAAGAGATGCTCATAAAACACTAATTTTAAAATGTTGAATGAGAAAATGAAAATAAAATAATTTCTATACTTAGGTTCAAACAGCAAATATTTCCGTGATTTTACTGCAAAATTCAATTTTTCTTGCATTTCCCTGACCTTTCTTCAATTTTTGCTAATTTCCCTGACTTTTTTCCCAAATCCCTGACTTTCCCTGACATTCCAGGTCTATAGAAACCCTGTTATAGAAAAATGAAATCCTCAGAAAATAGTTATAGACAAATTAAAGCAAAATTTTTAATTTAAAGCAGAAAATTAATTTAGACTATGTTTTTTCTTTTGATTATTTGAATAACTTTAGAAAAATACGGTTAAATTTTTAATGAAATTAGTTTTTAAAAAATAAAAATCCAGGTTTTTATAATTATTTTATTAAAATTACGAGTTTGTAAACAAACCCTGATTTTTAAAAAAATTATCGTAGACGAATTAAAAATTCAGGTTTGTGAAGGTGTGTTCGCAGTGAGTTTAATTTATTTATAAATATTTTGTAGGTTCTAATTCTAATTACTGCTCAAAAAAAAAAAAAAAAAAAAATTGCTCCATGTTAGTGGTTCGTACTGCATTTGAAAAAAAAAAAAAAAAAGTTTATGGGGATTTTAATTATTTTAAAAACTAATTTCGTGAAAAATTCAACCGTATTTACCTAAACTGTCCAAATACACAAAAAATTCAAAAAGAAAAAGTACGTGCAAAAATAAACAAATAAGAAATTTGTATTTTAATTTTTCATTTGCTTAAAATAAAAAATTATGGTTTAATTTGTTTGTAACTATTTTCTGAGGATTTCATTAATTCTATAAATTCATTTTGCTTAACATTTTATACAATAATTTCTAAAAGTAATGCAATGCTTTTCAAGGGGAAAGAAAAAAAAAAAACGCTTAAAAAATTAATTTTCTTGCCACTAGATGGCAATACTGAAAGAAAAGAAGAATATAATCTGATAAATGCTTAGGGAGCAAAAAACGTTATGCAAAAACTCTCTTTTCGTTAGTAGTTCAGATACCGTAAACTTTATACGGGAGCATGCGCTGTACCGTCCTATGATGTTTAAAGTTAGCGTTACGGTGAGTGAAACCGCTATGCAAAAACTGCCTATTATCTCACTTAGCTAAAAACTTCACACCTGTTGGTATTTCAAAAAAACTGTTTAGGGCAAGTTTTGACAATATTTGGAGGTAAAAAGTAATTAACACTCCTGACTAGAAAAAAGAAAGCTGTTACCTAACTGCAGAAAATGGCCTAATTTGCAAGAAAGGAAAGAGCATCCATATTTGACTACAGTGTTTAAATAGTGCATTTAAATGTTAATACAATGCTAAATCACACATACACAGAAAAAAGTTCATTCAAATTTTCAAAATGTAATTTTTTGTAGACAATCCCTTTGAAATTAAAATTTATACAGTTTTACATTGTTATAAATTTAGAAAATTTTTCATCTGTAACAATTTAAAATCCAATTTTTTTTAAATATTGCTTTTGATCCATATTTGTTTCCTGTACTATAATTATAGGGCAGTTTAAACCGATCAATAAATGTTTAATTTTAATAGTACAGTTGTTGTTTCAATAGTAATTACTTGCACTATTATCACATTCAATTTTCACTAGATTATATATTTAATTCTAGTATTTTTTTTAGATATTTAAGTATTAATTAGCATTTTAAACATTTTAAGACTAAAAATCCTTAAATTTTTAAATTGCAATGCCTTTCTGTTTTACTTGATGAATCCATGTGAAAAAAAAAAAAAAAAAAAAAAACCTTTAACTTTTCCATGAGAGAAAATCAGGAAAAGTAATCAGTGACAAATTCTAGAAGTGATTCAATGAAATGAGTTTTGTATGTGGGTGAAAATGGACGTCACCCCACTCAGCTTATTTATTTCGAACCCACAGGAAATGAAGGAATTTGGTGCTATGAAATGCAGGTCGCAGTCCAATGTGATGAAATATCCATTACCTTCTAAAAGCACACTTCCTAGCAACTTTTTGTTTAGATAGAGAGCCGTCCATTAGACCCCCAATGAGGGCTCTTGTACAAGTGTTGTCCATCTCTATGAGACATCGGATTAATAGACAAGAAATGTTTCTATTGCTTCAGACAAAGGCTATGATGAGAATGTACACCATTGTCAATCTTACATGTAGGCCTAATAAAAATGCAGAGCATAAATATCCTGCAGTAAAAGGTGCATCCTTCGGAGGTTGAGCTCACAATTCTTCGTCTGTCACATAAATGTATTGAGAACGATTTTTAAAAAGCATCCCTGCCTGTTACTGCCTTTGAGAAACTCATACTGGCTCAATAAAACCAACCTCACTGTTTGACACTCTTTCACCGGTTGTCACTCTTTCAGTGGGTCAGGTCCTTTTTCTGGTGGCGATTGGGTGTTATCCTTTAAATAAGTTTAGCTGTTCCAAGCTCACAATTATCATGAGCATCGTATGCGGCTCAGAATCATATCATTCAGGGTCCACAACATAATTGGTTCTCTTAAAAAATCAAATTAAATAGATTTTGTTTAAAAAATTATTGTTCTTGCATTCATTAATTACTGTATTTCATATTAATATATCTAATAAATATTAAAAGAATAGAGTTAATGTGATTTTTTCTCAAATAAAATGCACAGTTAATTATAAGAATTTTGCTTAAGGTGAAGTTTTCTTGTTGTTGCTAATGCCCTCTGGCAACCGCGGGGCAGTGCCAGATCCCCCATATAGGCAGGCGATGGGCAGAAGGGGCCTGACTAGGACTTCACCTTTAGTCCTGATAGATCAACATGTTTGGCTGAGCAGTCTTTCGAGTTTTTTTTTTTTCTTTTTTTCTTTTGGTTACAAGCAGGATACATTGTTTTTTTTTAAACCAGCTGTTTCTTAATTCTTGTTTTCATTATGGGCCAGTCAAGGTGACTAAACTGATGCTGGGCTTGAAGTTTTCAGTCTGCCATGTGCACTAGTATGAGCATGCCTAAATTTGTTGTTCAAAAAATATTTTCGGTGGTCATCAGCAGTTTTCAAGGTATGCTAATATTCACAAGTTCCTCATCTTCTGATGAGGTTCTAAATGTAGTTGGAAATCTTCAGCAAAATGAAGGCTCTAGATCCTACCACTGTGTGTGTGATAGGCAATCTCTCATCTGTAGGAATATGAAAAATATGTAAAAGCATGCTTTTCATCATGTTTCCAACTAAATTTTCATTTTATTACTCTAGTATTCATAAATGTAATTACTTAAATGTAGAACAATAATTGTTCTAAAAATTGAATAGAATTAAAGATGCTCTTGAAATTAAATTTGAAAACTATTGATTAATCATAATATTGCACTATAACATGGTCAAAATATGGATTTCTAAAGTTCTAACATCCAGCCCTAATGGACCCCTTCCCCTTTGGGTTTTAAAAACATTTGTCCTGTATAAAAATCAACCATTTATTAAAATCAATTTAGAACAAGTATGATTTTATCAAGCTGCGGGTACTGTATATGCATTTTTATGTACTCTAGTGTTATGTAATTAGTTTAAATTATATGTAAATTATGTTGTATTAAATTATATGTAATTAGTATGTAGCACCTTCCATAATTGCATTAAAAATGCTATTTTACTTACAGCATATTAATAAAGCCCAATTGTATTAATTTTATGAAATGAACCACTAATGTTCTACTTATAGAGCACATAATGAAATTTTTAAACCCATATCTTACTTCCAGTTTTATTAATATTTTGGTAAACAGTGAGATATTATGCTCCAGTATTGGGCTTCCTGTCAAAATTGATGATTAGTTTATGCCTTGTAACAAGTTTAGAATTAACTATTCTGTTTAAAACTTGTATATTTTTAATAGAAAGTTTAACCCTCTCACTGCGCATTTCTTTTATCAAAATCGATTCAAAAATTGCATACTTTTTGAAACTAGCTTTGAAAAGCGCATGAAAAATGTTGCAAAAAATGATTGTATATTTCGCAGAAATTTGGACAACTAACGCTATCTATTAGCTCACATCTAAATAAACAATTAAAAATCACAGAAAGCCGAAATGAAACCATGAACGGGGAAAGAGCGGGTTTCACAGTTAAATAGATTGGAAAATGCATCCCTGCAGAAATCGTGGGTTGCGCAGATTTTGCTACTATGTTGCCCGTGGAAATCACGGGATGCACAGCGAGACGGTTCAGGAATAAATCTTATGGCTGGCTCTAAAGGGCATAGTTCTTTAGAAAAAAAAATTATTCCGTACCAAAAAAGTTCTCTAAAAATAAATGGTAAAATTTTTTATGTGTGCACTATGTATTTGGTTTCATAAAAACTCCTGCAATTCAATACACTGCAGATAACTCCAGTAAAAGTTTTGATATTTCATGGAGAGAGATGAGCTGTTGATATATTAATGAATAATTAACAGCATGTTGATATAATCTAATATTGTAATAACTTACTTTTGTAGCCTATTAGTAATAGTCTACTACAGATATCTTAACTATAATTTATTAATTAATTAAATTATCTTATGAAGTTGTTCTACAATCTTCTGTGTGAAATTATGCTTTTAAAAATATATTTTTCTTTCTCTCAATTTTTAGCCCTACTAATTTTGTTTCCTTACATAAATTTCAGTTCATGTGTCAACTTTATTTTGAAGTAAAGGCCTCTGGAGATTTTAAATATTTAAATAAGAACAGGGATCAATGCAAATGAAGTTGGGTCCATTTTGCAGCCCTTTCACAAAATTACAATTGATTAAAACAACCCCTTCACAAAGATACAATCGATCAAAATGGCTCCTTCATAAAATACAATCAAATAAAATAACTCTTAATTGGCATTTTATCCTCTATTTTAATTTTTAAAATTATTTTAACAAAAAAGTGACTTTTTTAAAAAAGTGGTTCGAAAATTCCCATAAGTAGATGTTGAAATTAACAAAAATGGGACCCTGAAAAAATTTTCTGGCCCTGAAGAATAAAAAAATAAATAAATAAACAACATATTCTGTATATGGTGCCAAGTGTGCCATAAACAGCATACATAGTACAGTAAAGCATCGTTTATATGTTTTTAAGGAACCAATCTAAAACGAGATATAAATGAAAAGACAGCTGAAACATTCATTAATAACTTGCATTACATTACTGGTTTAACACTACTTATGTAAATCTGTGTAAATACAATAATTTTTAGTTTTTTTTTTTTTTTTTTTTTTTTCAGATATTAGTACAATGAAAACACAAACTAAATTTCAAAAACATTTATCATAAGAGGAACAAATCATACCATTATGGTATTTTAAATACTGCATATCCTTTATATTGATCTTTAATACACATTGTACACTAATTATTATGTGATTTATGTTCCATGCAGACATTGAATTTAAAAAAAAACTTAAAATCATCTGATTGTCTTTGATTATTAATATCCACTATTACTAATTTAATTAAGTTCATGAAATATGTTTTCTATTCGTGTTCTGGCAAATATCTTTAATAGTCAATTACGTGGTTAAAGCTACATTTCTCCTGACATCCTTTATTAAACATACTATCTAGAAGTTTCTCCCTAAATAAGAAAAATTTCAAAGTTTAAGGAAGTGATAAAAAGTGTATAACCAAAACATAGCATCTTACAAATAAAGCATTTTGGGTAGGAATGAATAGGTACTTCATGAAAACAACATGTAAAAGTCATATCAATGAGAAACATATGAACAATGCTTACTGTATTTCTTCTAGTTTTGCTAAGTTTTTTTTTCTTCTTTTTTTTTTAATAATTTGTTAAGATTATAGAACAATCCTATGATCTCTCTTATAAATAATGAACAATATTTAAATATTTTACATTTCCATGTTTGTAAATAAATATTATTTTTTTTAATAGTGTTTACCATTTTCAATGTGATGATTTGTAGAAGAAATTATGAAGAGATTAATACAATATTACAGTAAAAGTGGATGTTATTATTTTTTAAATAAATAACTTTTTTTCCATATATGTACAAATCTAAAATGACTAACTTATTTTCTTAATTTTTCCTTATAAGATGCTTTGACAAATAATTTATTACCATCTGTACCATGAGTTACTTTAAAAATTTAGCTTCCATTTTGATAGGTACTAAATTTTCTGCTACGTTTGTACAGCATTTTGTCATATTATGTTTAATGTATAATGATAATATAGAAATGGAATACTGTTACTTTATTCTGTGAAACTTAGTGTGATATATATATATATATATATATATTTATTGTTGGTTTTGTTAGAGAAATTTATGACATAGTTTATATCATGTTGAAGATTATTACATTAATTTAAATTATTTCACTTATGTTTTAAATATGTAGATATATACACATTTTATGGTTGTCCTTGAAAATATTTTAGCTATTTAAGCTTCATGCTGTAGTTGTTTTATACCATATTTTGGTCATGTTAATTAGCTGTATTGCTATATATTTATACATTACAACATATGTTAATCTTTCTGTTTTGATATTCAGTAAGTTCTTAGCTACCTGGAATGCTAACATGGTCTTCAGTCACGATTATGTAAAATGTTTCAATCTAAATATTTAGCTTTTGGAACTGTTCATATCACATTTTATAAAATGTTAATTTATTTTCATCAATCATAAATTCATTTTAATGAATAATCATGTGCTAGCTTTAGTTTTATGATTCTTGAAACTTAATTTTAATGTATGCTATTAAAAAGATTTCTACTTAGTTAAGTCAGATCAGGGTTTTGGACCCATCCACAAACCCAAAATACCATTGTGGGTATTAAAAAAAATAGCAATAAAACCTAGGTTCAAACGTGTTTTGGGGGGTTTAATAAACATTATCAAATCATTTGTTATTTCTCATTTGACTTTAAATATATTGTGATTCTGTGATGAGACAAACTTCTGAGGGGAGTAGATTACTTGAGGACAAATCAGAATCGTACAGCAATGTGTGGTCGGAAACATAATCTTCATGTGCTTGTTAATAATCATTTTGGAAGAAGTATTGAACCGTTCATCTTACTTTGCATAATAAATTTTATTCAGTGAAAATTTCTATTATCAATTAATACATCATTATTTTGATTTTTTTTTTTTAAACTATGACATTTAACCAGTTTTTTTTTTTTTTTTTTTTTTTTTTTTTATCCCTAGTCTGTTCTTAACCCATTAAAACCCAGTGATCTATTTTTAGACCATTGCAAAATTTGTAAGACACTCAAATATTTAAGCATTAGTTTATTTTTCTAATTTCTTGAATGATAAATCTGATTTCCACAAAATACACAGCAATAACAAGTTTAAATGAGAATATTTCCCTGTCTTAGTCACATTAAAAAAAAATCGATTATGTTTTTCATACCTCACAAATGTCGGAAATTTATTTATCACTTCTAGCATCAGCATAAACTTGAGAATGGGCTGAAAAAAGTTAGGTGCTAATGGGTTAAGTTTAGACCAAACCAAACCACAAAAAGAGAAACTTCACAGATGCTGAACTTGGCTTGCCGTTTGTAAATCCTAACTAATATTATAAATGTGAAAGTGAGTTTGTTTGTTTGTTTGTTTATTACACTTTCATGCCTAAACCGCTGAATCGATTATGATGAATTTTGGTCCAGAGATGGATTTGACCCTGGAGACGGTTATAGCATACTTAGAATTTTGGATTTTTAATTACTTTTTTGATTATTAATTAAAAACCATTTTTACGTTGTCATACTTGCCGAGTTTCGCCCATATAAAATGATTCATGTTTTGAGCAAACAGAAATGCTATTACTTCTGTGAAGAATCGTGTGTATTTGAAAAACATGGAATACCACAGAAATTATGCCAATTTTAAGCCAAATCTATCTATCTATCACAATAAAAATGAATGTTACCCAGACAAATTTACAGAATGCAGAGCTTTGAAAATTTTAGCATATAAACCCATGACTTTGATAATGCGCACCTGAGGCTCAGGATTTTGAAATTTTGTTTACTTTTTTAACTATTACATATCTGCCAACTCTTCTGGTTTTGACAGAAGATGAAATCTTCCATCTTTTTTAAATTTTTAGTCAATATATTAAATTGTATTACAAACTGTGCAAAAAAATTGTAAATTAATAATTCTATTTCAAAAAATTTATTAAGGTAATCATTTCAACAGCTAACAGCACAATGCTGTAGTATGAGTGATGTCAAAGCATTTGTAAGCAAATCTTTCATTGATAGTTAACAGAACTTCATTTCGTTCTTCCCTCAGTGATTCATCATTAGAAAATTTGTTAGTATTGAAAACTAAAGCTTGAAAATAATTTTTCTGATGAACTATTAATAAAAGCTAAAAAAGCTACTTTGAACGAGTTTAAAAAAATCTTAATCTGTTTATTTTTCAACATATTTTGGTTAAAAATAAAGTCAAATTTACATTTATTTAATTGTTTTTTATTTTTGTGAAAATACTCAATCTTTTTTCAATTTATATAAACAAATTCAGGTAAGCTCTTTTCTATTGCTATTTAATTTTGTTTTTATTTCTCTACAATACTAATGTAAAGAAATAAGAATGGTGATATACACTGGGGAAACAGTCTTCTGTTCCTAAAATATTTTTTAAATTTTATTTTTATCTTCTGATTTTTTGTGAAATCTTCTGTTTTTTCAACCCGAGTCTTCCTGTTTTTGGCTTAAGGAGGTTGGCAGGTATGCTATTAATTAAAAATCGTTTTTAGGTGGTCATGCTTGGCGAGTTTAAATAAAGGAGAAATTCTATTTTCAGAATTGCATGCATTTAAAAAACATGAAATGGCATAGAAATTATGTTAGTTTTATACCAAACTTAAAATCATAAGAAAGAAACGTACAAATGTGTTTCTTAAAGTTCATAAATTTCCAAATCCTGTCGATAATACAAATGTGTATGTTTGTGTGTTTGGATGTTTATGACTGAATAACACAAAAATGGTTGAACAGATTTGGATAAAATTTTGAGTGAAGATAGTTTATATCCTGGATTAACATACAGGCAACTTTTCTGGCATCAGCATATGTAATTCTCTTACAAAGACACTCAAATTAATTCTAATACATTGTGCTCTGTGGGAATTTTGTAGCTACTAAACCGATTCTAGAACTTTTTTCACATTGAAAGTTACACTATCCCTGAGTATTATTGTTTGTTTGTTTGTGGATTAAGGCCGATTGACTGCACTAGGGTCCTAGGCCTATATGGGGAATCCTTTCTGTGGGGGACTTTCTAAGCCCGAATTTACACGAGATTTCAGAAAAAGCCATGGAACTCCGAACGGCTTAGTCGACAAACCGTTCCAGGGTTTGAACCTGGCACCTCCTGCCTTCCAGTTTCAAGAGCAGAACCTCTCAGCCACTGGTGGGGCTCTGAGTATTATAGTTACCTTTTATGCATATATCACAAATAGTTCTTTTACAGGGATACTCATAAGAATTACGTTACACTCTATGTGTACCTCTGTAACTACTGAACCAATTCCAAAATTTTTTCACTAATAGAAAGCTCACTATCCTGAGTATTATAGGCTAAAATTCATGCATATTGCATAAGTAGTTCTTTTACAGTAACACTCAAAATACTTTAATAGATTATGCTCTATGGGTATCTCTAACTACAGAACCGATTCTAAAAGTTTTTCACTTATAGAAAGCTGCACTATTCTTGATTAACGTAGGCTAAAAAGAGCATAAATAGCAAATAGCATAACTATTTCTTTCACAAGAACACTCAAAATAGTTCGCAAATACTGTCGTAACTGTCTCTATTCGCCATATGAGTAACAAAAATCTAAATTTAATAACTCTGCATACTTTCTGAAATGAAGTATACTACCATGTATTGTATTCCACTTAAAATAACTAAAAAATAAATAATATTTAAATACAGCCACTTCTGTGTCTATAGTACAAACATACGTATTTGTTATTCACGCATGCTTCATTTCTCTCTGGACCTAATTCTAAAGCCGACACAGACGAAGTCGCGAGTAACAGCTAGTCTCTTCATAAATTAGCAGACACTGTGTAAATCTGGTTTTTTTGGTTCACTCCTTTTCTGCCAAATACTGAAGTTTTATAATGCTTTATAAAAATCTTTCTGGCTTTTCACTTGATATTTTTTTGACATACTTATAGAAATTTTCCCCAGTGTCAATATCCTCAATTTGGGAATTACAGTCAGTAGAATTTAGTAGTTAGGGCATCAACCTTCCCTTTCCTTTAACACCAATGTGGTTTATGAAGGTTTTAAATAAACTTTTGTACTTCCATTATTTGTTTGAGAACATCTTTATTTGAAATCCCTTCTAAAATATGTAAATAGTAAGCAGAACTCCCATAAGATAGCATGTTTGGCTTTTTCTCTTTTCAAAGTTCGGCCTGTAAAGGGTTTTTTGACTTTATTCTACCATAGTTTGTGGAAGAAATGCCGCACTGCAAAAATGAGCTTAATTAACTAGAAAATCATCGGAAACGCCACACCTGGCATAAGCGTTGCAGTCGCAATCTTCTATGAGAGAAAATCACATCTTAATGCAATTTTCACTGGGTTAGCATTGGAATTTTTTTAATTTTTAAATTTAATTACATTTCAAATTTCGCACTTGATATGTGTGCACATTTAAAATTTAAAAAGAGTGCTCTCACAGGTCGCAATGTCACACAGCTCGTATATTCATATGGTGTAAACCAGCGATACACATTTTTCTCCATGTATTGGATTTTGTTCAATTTAATCAATAATTATGCGCGTGAATTTATTAATTATCAATAACTATGTAGTTATGTTGTAATGAACAGTAATCCTATTTATTCATAATGAATGATGGATTTGTAATTCAAATTCAAATGTAATATAACACTTATAATTCAAATAATGTACAGTATATAATTATTAACACTCCTCATTATCAAATTAACTTTATTGCTCAATAACTACATACCTATCCAAATTAAGTACAGTTTTTTAAATACATAATCGAAAATTATAGCACCTACCCAGCTAGAAAAAGTCTGCACTTTTCTTGAAAAACATACAGATTTTCCACAATAGGTACATAAAAAGTGGATATTTTTTAATATTTTGAAAGTATACACTTGTGCAAAGTATATGCAGTTTTTATGCATACTAAAACAAAAGTTTACGCAGTTTGAAACGATTTTCAGAAAAATCTCAAAATCTAATTAAAAAATGTTTAACCCTCCGAGCGTTTGCGACGTAAAATTCCATCCTCTGCATTCCAGTTTTCACTGCAGGGCATGTATAGTTTAAATTATTTATAACATTTATTTATCATAAAATTTGTTTTGATATTAAAGCTTGTAAGTAATTTAGGAGCTTATTTTTTAATAATTAGAAATCTTCCTATCAAAATGTAATTTATAATTTTAAAGCTGCAAAAAAATTTTACTGCAGAAACAACTATACATTATTTGCCCATTTCCAAGATGCTCAGAGGGTTAAATCCAATGCGTATAGCTTAGGTTGAGTGATCACCTATCATGTCACCAAATTTCATTTCTTTCACTTTAGTCATAATTACGTGATGTGTGAACAAAAATTTGTGCAGTTTGAAATAATTTTTGGAAAATCTCAAAATCTAATGAATTTTTTAAAAGTTTGACACTTATAGTTAAAGTGAAGAGATCACCTATCATATCATCAAATTTTATTTCATTTGCTTCAGTCAGTTTTACTTGATATGCGAATTTTAAAAAAAGCGTTACTGATAAAACAACATACAAACTTTTTTTTTTATGGCCGTACTGGAGTCCCAAATTCTTAACAGATAGCAATCGCAAATTTTTTAATACTAAGTAGTGTACTGGCAAAGTCTAATTTTATTTATTTAGGTACATTAAAGTTCCCATTCCGAAATTGAAACAACAATCACTTCAAACTTTAGTCACTCCATCATAAGTCGAACCCATCTGGTGGTTAAAACATGCCCCTACCACCCCTCAGGTCCATGGTTCAGTACCAGTCGTCAAAGCTAGAAGGATGCAGTTTAAAAATATCTTGAAGTTATCTCTAATAGATATAGAATTAAAGCCCATTATCACCTTTTTGGGACACCCTGAAAAATTATTTTAATAGAGATCTTCATATAATGTTCATGAAAAGAATAAACATTTAATATATTTAGTTCCTTTTGTTTTGTGAGTCATTAAATATTTTAATTTTTTTTATTTTTTAAAATTATTTTACTCCAAGCAAAGAAGAGAAAAATGTGGAGTAAAAATATATAAAATGCATACAATATTTACTATGCATGTATGATTAAATAGAAACACAAAAATTTATCTGTTTAGCAGAATTTTTGTAGTAGATATAATAAGGTGTGATGCTTTAAAAAATTCCTTAGTGTAATTTTATGGTGATAGAAATTATTTTTTCCTGTACCTTATTTCAGACTTAAAATACTTGTTGTTATTATTACTGTTAATTTCTTTTTATTTACACTTCATTCAAAAAATTATAAATTTTTAGTGTAATATTTTTTTACATGTTTTTTTTAACAAAATAATGTACAATAATTAAACATAACATTTCATTATTGTTTGAAAGTAATTTCTCTGGAAAATTATATTCTATATCAGTACATTTTCTGGGTTACAAATCTTGCTTAAATGCATGCAATATTTTTAGTTGCAGTACACTCATGATTTAAACCTGTAAAATATATTCTTTCAATTTTGAAATTAGTGATACTGTTTTTATAGAAAAAAAAAACTGTACATGTGCAATTGAAATAGTTTAAAGCTCCTGATTTCTATGTCCAAATCATGAAAACAAGGTTGAGTTTCATCAAAATTTAGCTGTACGAGCAGTGCCGCAACTAGAGTTTGTCACACAAGACAAATTTAATTTTGGTGCCCCCCCCCCCCCCCCCCCTCAGCATGGCACTTGGGACAAACCATAATTTTGGCACACATTACTTTGCAGCCGTGAAGGATTTCAAAACTCTCATCAACACAGCATCTGGGGCACATGCCTCTCTTCTAATTATGCCCCCGTGTAAGATGTATTAATATTAAATGGTTTTTTAAATAAATCTAAACATCCCTTTTTTTCATTGGGAAAATGGTAAAAGGTAATTGAACTGTATAAAATTATTAATTAGCACAATGCTTTGTCTTGATTTCTAAAATTAATAGAAGAATCATGATTTCTCCAGTCTAAACTAATCTAGCAAAACATGAGATCACTCACATGCAGTATTTTGTACACCCCAGCAACACAAAAGCACTATGTAACATAATTGATCGTGGGTTAAATAGTTCTCTTCATAATGTAAGAATAGTACAAATATTTTCAATTTCAGTAAATTTACATTTGTAAGGTTAGTAAGCTGTTATTTCATGAAAACTTTGTTTTGAACCTTGTACAAAAGACTCAACATTCTAGGGATGGAAGAATTATCTTCAAGCCATCCTATGCTTCTCTTTTTAACATTTCATTAAAACTTATGCCTTTTTTTTTTTTTTTTTTCGACTAAAATACACAAGTTTTCTTTTTTTACTTTGAATTCACATGAAATTTCAGAAATGATTTGAGAAAGTTCCTAAAATGATGCAGTGTATGACTTTAAAATTTTAATCTAGACTATTTTTTTTTTCTTCAGTCATGATGGGAAAAACCATAATAAATATATTTCATGCAGTACTTCCTTTAAAATTGCTGTAGAGGTGACGTAGACACAGCATTCTACAATGTCGCTTTATATGCTTTCTTTAATTATGATTGGAAAGTGCTTTCTCTGAATGATTATCTTTTTCATCACAATGTTGGATTATTTCAAGATCACATTTGGCAAAAAACTAGTTGTGTATAAAATGTTCAGTGACTTGTGTTCAATATTTTTCTGGTGAACTTGGGTGAAAAAAAAAACAGATATAAAAGATTGATTCTTTTGTGTGGCTTACACACATAACAAAAGATAGTGGTTTTTAAAAAAATTACCTCTGACTGAATTTAGTGAGATATATAATGGCTTGTTTTTATAAAATGACTTCTGGAAAAAATAAGAAATTCACTATTTAAAAGTTAATATTGCATGTTTGTATAAAATTCAATGCTGTAATAGTCTTATATTTTTCATTGCCATGCTAAAATTATTATTTTTTAATAAGCATTCATTTTTTAAAATACTACTGTGACTCTGTTTCACCTTTTTTTTTTTTTTTTTTTTTTTTTTTGTAATTTCTTTCTTGGTGATATGAGGCATTAATGGATCTGAATCATTCTTTTTGAGTGACAATCTATTATATACATTAGTGTACACACAGGGAATGTCTGAAAGATCAAGATTTTTCCAAGGATATTTTAATTTTTAAAAAATGATTTCAAAAGCTTAATTAGTTTGATTTTCTTCTAGTCACATTAAATACTGAATATAATTTAATCGCATTTACATGAGAAAAGAATTTAGAAGAAAATGAGATCACATCAGTGTTAATGTATATCTTTGGGAGAATACTCCAAAACCACAAACCTCCCAGTTATGCTAAAGATGAAAAATATAGCATTTAAAAAATATATAAAAATGCTCCCTCTTTAACATACTTTCTGAATTTTATTTTTATATTGCATTTATATATTTGATTAAATGCTGCTAAAATTATGCCACTGAGAAACAATGTAAAGTACTGGATTTTTACCAAAAGGTAGAAATTTTACGATAATTTTATTCCTCTATAAGCCACTGCTAACAAATTATACATTGCATGAACCCTCCCATTCTAAAAGTTTCTGAGTGAATATGGTACTATGTATGACAGTAGAGATTGGCATGACATAATAGCTGATGGGACCAAAATATTTTTGTAAACAAACTTTATTAAATTTTGCATATCAAATATACAAATATTGATAGTTAAAAATATTGTGCATTGATTGTCAAAAACATTTTTTCGTAGCTTGGTTTCATATTAAATTACTAATGTTTATACTATGTTGTTTTGTTTTCATATATCTATTGTTTCAAAGACTATATAGTTCTATAAATTTTTGTTTATAGTTCTTTTTATTTTAATTATGTGATATTGACAAAAAACACTCAAAAGAAACTGGTATTTAAAACAATAAATAATTAAAACTTCGTTAAAAACATACATAAATTCTACTTACCGCACTGGTCACGTGTTTTGTACCAAAAATTTTTCGTCCTTCTTCAGCAGTTGTCATACACAGACTTAAAGAGATAGAAAAGGATTGTCTGTGGCTATTGAAAACAGAACTAGAAAAACCATTGGGATTCTTAGAAACAAGAACTTCCAGAAAAAGTAGAATATTGTTGTACTCTTCTCCTAAAGTAAACTGGATGGATACATGGATCAATTGAATTAATAATCAAAAGTAAATTAGAAATATAATTGGAATCCACAAGAATGAAAGTATATCGTCAACATATCTAACCCAGCATGAAAAATTACAGACCTTGAAGAGCTTCTCTTCTAAAAAATGCATATGAATATCACATAAAAAAAGGTGAGAGAGGATTACCCATAGTAAGACCCTCGGTTTTTTTATAGAATGAACAATTCAAAATGAAAACAGTCTGTTTAACACCTTACTAAAGAGGTTTTCTTCTGAAACACGTGTCCAATGCGATAAGTATCATTTATGTGTGTTTTTTACAAAGTTTTAATTGCTTATGATATATTGAGTTTAATTCAGGTTTTCGATAACATTAAGTGACTCCCCATCATTATTGCATGATATGCTGTGGCTATTGATTTGTTTTGTATATTGAAGATTTTATGAAATAAATACTTCATTATTTTTGTGTGTAAATATTATTTTAATATATTTTGAGTAATATCAAGAAATGCTGTAAAAAAATCTAAGTTTACAAAATAGTTTTTTTTTTTTTTTTTTTTTTTTTTTTGCATGTATTTTATTTTCCAGCTAAATTGTACCAAATTTTCAGGATGAGTGTAAGTACAGTCAACTCTGGTTATAATGAACCTCTGGGGACCGGCAAATTTCATTCACTATATCCGAAGTGTTAACTATATAAGTGAAGTGTCCTCATATGAGCAAGGGATGCATTATATACATAAGTAAAAAATAGTGTTTTATGCCACACTGAATATTTGTGTAAATCAAACATAATTAATCGCACCTATTCTTATTACTCCTAAGTGTTACAATAATTTGGGAAATTCAATTCAATTGACTGGAAAGTACTATAGCCAATAAAGCAATAGCGAGTAGTGGTAATCCTTAGCCTGTGTGTGCTATTGCACAGGAATGGAAAATGCAATCGTTCAAGGATGAGATATATGTCAGTTTTTGTTTACCCTTTTTTACCCTACTTTTTGTTAAGTGCTTAGTAGCCAAAAAATATGCCATTGATTCTAACCAAATAAGAATTTAATCCCCTTTTTCAGATGTCCCCGGATAGCAAGTGTGAATACAATTAAAAGGGGCCACAGTCTGATGAATTGGATCGAAACGCTTGAGGTCTTCTTTTCTTTTTCTCATCAAGAATGAGAATGAAAAAAGTTATATGTTTTTCTTTTAAAAATTGTCACTGTTACCTTCCTCATTGTGGAAGAGTGAGTGTCAAGGGGCTTTCATGCAGGGTGGAAAAGATGAGATTATATTTTAAGCACTCGGGTATCTGACAAAAGGAGTACGGGGGAGGAATACACCAGAAGACTTGGGCTGTTTTGCAAGGGAATTGAAGAGTTAAAAATTAGTAAGCATCACTGCAATGGATAAATTCCTGTTTTCACAGTGGTCAAGAGTCTAAAAGCCCTTTCTCTAGTGTGCTATTGTTCTCCTCTCCCACTCACCATGTTAGCCCACAGACCTCAGCCTAGCCACTGACATTTCCTCTGTATTTCGGAACAGATGCTTGATAATCTCTTTGTGTATTTATCGAATGAAATATAGACAAATTTTGATAATGAAGACATCGAAAAACTTCATCTCTGCCATTTCCAGAATTTCTACAGTTCAATTCATTCCAATTTCAGATTTTTGGTTCACTATAACCAAATTCATGTTCACTAAAACAAAAGTGCTATGCACAGTTCTAATGTAAGTGAATTGGGACTAACAACTTGTGCTTGCTATAGCCGAAAGTTCACTATAACCAGGGTTGACTATAAGTAATTTTTAGTAAACTTTAAAGCATCTTACACTTTTAAAAATATCCAATTTATTATGCTAAAAATACAGAAATTTGCTGATGTATGTAATATTTTCTTATATGCGTCTCAAAGGAATTTGAAGTATTTTAAACGTGTTTTTTTTTTTTAAGTTAAATGTTGGGTTGTTAAATTATGAAATGAGTTATGAGAATTTGGAAGAATGAAGTATCAATTCCTTTACATAAACATAGTAGGTGATGTTAACCTTTATTTTTGCTGGTAGGTATGTGTATTTTTGTAATGGGTAATGTTATACTTCCTTGTAAAGGACATATTGTAATCATGGAAAATCTTGTTCTACAATTAAAAGTTTTAAAGTTATGCAAAATTATTTTTAATGCCAATTTTGGCAAAACTCACCAAGGTTGACGAAAAATGGCGAGATTTTGGGCATGGACCAAACATTGACTGGCATTGCCAAATTTGGTGATATTTCACAAAAACTCGGCAAGGATAAAGACAAATGGCTATAGTTTGGGCATGGACCAAATGACTGACTATTGCCAAATTTGGAGATATTTTGGCAAAACTCACCAAGGTCGATGACAAATGGCGAAATTTTAAACATGGACCCATCAATGACTGACTACAGATGTAATATATTGAAGATTTCCTAGACATAAATGTATTGAAATTCTTTTGGGTGGTTCTGTAAATAAACTCTCCAGTAGATTGGAACCAAGCTTGGCGACTTTTGGCATATTTCTTGAGGGAGACACGTGACCGTGGTCGGACTATTACCTAACTACGTGATAGGATGGTATTGTGCTTGAAATGGATCAATGTCCCTAAAACTGCCATTGACCTTAATGTGTTGGAAATCTTTTGAGTGTTCCTGTAGATAAAGACACTTTATTTCATGGAAAAATTCATTTTGTAATCCTTTAAAGCATATATCACTTCTGAGTTGTTTGACCTAGCCTAATACCTCTAAAATAGGCTTTAATAAATTTCTGCCCATAGAGCATAATATATTTAGAATCTTTTGGACGGCCCTGTAGATAAACTATCCAGTCGAATGGGACCGAAAGGGGGACTGCACAACAAGATGTTACAACAATCCTGAATATAAAGTTTCAACATTCTACTTCTAGTAGTTTTTGAGGTATGCGAGTTTAATGAATTTCAGCCCATAGAGCGTAATGTATTTAGAATATTTTGGGTAGTCCTTTAGATAAATTATCCAGTCGTTTGGGACCAAAACTATATTAACTTCAAGTGTCATCTACTATAAGTTTAAAAAAAAAATGTATTTGAACTTGAGTGAATGAAAAAAAAGTATTTTATCTATGATTGAAAATTTGAACAAGATATGTATATAGGGGGAGTGTGAACTGATAGTAGGAATTGAAAAAATATGATACAATCATAAAAATAAATTACTTGGGTAAATTCAAACATTGACTATAGTCTGTCCATTAAGTGTAGCCTCTTGGAAAGTCACTACTGAGAAAACTCGCGTATTTCTAACAGTGCATATTCGAGGATTAAGTATCAATTGGAAGGATGTGCTTGTTTATTTTTAATAATATTATCAAAATTGTGGACACTGCAAGATGAAGCACTTCTTCAGTATTCTTTAATAGATAGATTTGATCGACACTTCAATTTTATGGAGTTTAAAGACAAAAATGTTATTAAAGATGTAAATGTAAAATTATTTTAACAAGTTAAAGAAATATCAAAATTGCTAACATTTCTGGTGGCCCCTGCTGCACAGCGACAGATTTTCTTTTGGATTTGTACATGACTATTTACTATCCGGTTTTTGTCACTTTTTCGGCCATTCAAGAAAGGCATTAAGAAGAGTGTGTTCAAGAAGGTTATAATCTATTCTATTCTTCATGGATATAACCTAGCTATGTTTTCACTACTGAAGTGTTTACAAATGGGATTGTAAGTGATTCTTAAAGTGTATTCAAGCAATCCAAAAGCTCTCCTTTGATTTTTATGCCGCTGTACTTGCTCTCACGAATAAAACAAAAATTTTAATTTTTTCTAAGTGTTTAAAAAAACCTAGAAAATGAGCGCCCCCCCCCCGAGAGTAAAAAGTGTGGGAAGTAAGTAAGAGAATGACTACACCACTGCCTCCCCCCTTTTGCAGACTGAACTGAACTGAACTGAAGCTCGGTGTTAGTGGAGCGCCTTACCAAAATGCTTTATCTCCTGTAGGTAGTAAGATATCCTGTGGTACTTAATGTTGAGGTAGGACCCATTAAAAAAGGTGACCCTTTTATACTTTTTTCAAGCTTTTGAGTTTGAAAAGGCACCCTTTCAAAGACAGCACCCCAATGCGATGCTTATTGTGTCGGGCTGCCCTTGACTTTGGAAGTATGTCAGAAATCAATTTTAGATTTGAGAACAGCCTTATATAAAGCCTTATTTATATGCTTAGTTTCTGGGGGGGGGGGGGTCTGCTTAATTGATGTACAGTAAAAGCTCGATTATCTGGCATTCAAGTAAACAAAAAATTTTGAACTTCCCTCATTTATTTATTTATTTTGTCTTTTTGGATGATTGATTCCTACTGTAACCCCCTTCCCCCAACAGCTGTCTATAGTACGGTGGCGATGGGTGCAAAATTCAAATTACCAGAGAATATCAATATTTCTATAAATCATGGTGGTGTGTATAAAAGAAAAAGAAAAACAGGCGAAATTAACTTTCAGAAATTTAGTAGACACCCTGCAACAGCATAAATGTAACACTGAATGTCTGAATGGCTCAAAGTGATCATACTTTATTTCTGTAGCAGTATGTTTCCACTATTCTCAAAACGTTCTTTTATTTTTTTTTTTTTTTATGACTAGGGGCCAAGGCCCCTCAGACTCAGTACGCTCGCTTTTCGTATGAGGCATTCGGCCCCTCATAAGGCTTATTCGTAAAAAGACATAATTTCAACAGACAAAATCCGAAGATTGGATCAGATAGAATGTTACTGAGCTACACATTGCTTGGTTCTTGCATGTTCATTGGTACATAAAAATTTAAACTTCACACTACAGTAGACCCTCTCCCCCTCATAACACGGAAGATATTTTGTTATGGGAATCCGTGTTGTACGAGTCCTGAGCTATACTCCACCTGGAGTGCGGACTCCGCTTATAATCGCTGGAAAAATTATTTGCACTCCTCAGAAACACAATGATATTTAATGTTGCCATTAAAAGTTATATTAATTAGGAGCTAAAGCGTAATAAAATCAGAACATCTGTTTCAGCTGTATTTTTAATACTGTAAAACCTATTGGACACCTTGCGAGTTTGCCACCCATGGCGATTTTTCATTATTTGGCGACTTGCGTACATGTAAAGTTAATAAAAGCTACGGAACAGATAGGATAGCTTGCCACCAATGGCGACTTTTCATTATTTGGCGATTTACACATGCTCACAACCTATAATTACTGTTCATTTAAGGTTACCGGAAAACCGTTATCCATATTTTTATTTACATAATCGTTTGCAGATTGGCGTACTTAGCACCACGAATTATACCATCTCGTCGCGCTAGCAAATATCCAAAGTGTACTATAACTGCTATAATGGCATAGTTAACGCCGCCAAATATTTCTACTGGTAGCAAATAATCCAGCTGGACCGAACCGGCTTTAAAATAATCTGCATTTTAATTATTTTTCCTTTTCAAGATATTAGTTATTCTGTTTTGGAAAAACGAATAATCGCTAATTCTAAACTTCTGTTGTCTAAGCGAACTTACTGTTTGAAAATTGTCAACTTTGTGTAACGCATTTTAAGTTACTTATTTCATATAGTTTTTATTTTAGCGTAAAATAGGCGTAATTCTAACTCATGTTTGTAAATTTCACGCGATTCTAGATTCTTGGAAACGCTTTGTTGCAAAGGAATGAATGATTTTATGCCAAATCTGGCAACCATTATGTTTATTTTTATCCAGGAGTGTAGTGGGGCCGGAACGATGTTCCGGTACTTTTCTTCGAGCCG
This sequence comes from Cheiracanthium punctorium, assembly GCA_038373885.1. NCBI lineage: Eukaryota > Metazoa > Arthropoda > Arachnida > Araneae > Cheiracanthiidae > Cheiracanthium > Cheiracanthium punctorium. Next base: position 163,401 of record JAWZYV010012490.1, read on the forward strand.
GAACGGCGTTCCGGAATACACATGAGATTATCATTATTATTATGGGTCTATGTTCCGTATCCGGTGCCCCTTGGTTCTGGCGACATCGTGAGCGATATTCAACGTTAGTAAAGTACCCTGCCGATGGTTGTTTGACTGGCAACCATAAAGAAATGTGTAGAGGTTGGAGACGTTTTTTTTTTTTGAAGGAATGATAATGCTTCAAATATTGTAAATTGGATAATTTAGAACAATTGAAAGATGCGAAATTTCTTGCACTTTCGGGCATGCGTAATAGTTATGTAGCTACTGTGTGACGTAAGCAGATGAATGTAACGAATTCGCTTGCTCAATTTGACGTCAGTAAGCTGTTAATTTGTGTTTTGCGCATGCGTTATTGTTATTTTTCGTTTTTTCCTGTTCTTTCGTCTACTATTCTAATTTGCTTCAACTTGTACTAATGTTTTTTTTTGGGTCTCGCAGAGGGGCCCGCGTTAGCATATTTTCGAGGGGTCCCTTTTGAGGCGGTGGCCGGACCCACTGATGTTTTTTTTGGGGGTCTCGCAGAGGGGGCCTGCGTTAGCATATTTTCGAAGGGGCCCCTTGAGGCGGTGGCCGGACCCACTGATGTTTTTTTGGGTCTCACAGAGGGGCCCGCGTTAGCATATTTTTGAGGGGGCCCCCTTGAGGCGGTGGCCGGACCCACTGATGTTTTTTTTGATCTCGCAGAGGGGCCCGCCCGGACCCACTGATGTTTTTTTTTGGGTTTCGCAGAGGGGCCTGCCCGGACCCACTGATGTTTTTTTGGGGTCTCGCAGAGGGACCCGCGTTAGCATATTTTCGAGGGGGCCCTTTTGAGGCGGTGGCCGGACCCACTGGTGTTTTTTTTTTTGGGTCTCGCAGAGGGGTCCGCATTAGCATATTTTCGAGGGAGCCCTTTTGAGGCGGTGGCCGGACCCACTGATGTTTTTTTTGGGTCTCGCAGAGGGGCCCGCGTTAGCATATTTTTGAGGGGGCCCTTTTGAGGCGGTGGCCGGACCCACTGATGTTTTTTTTTGGGTCTCGCAGAGGGGCCCGCGTTAGCATATTTTCGAGGGGGCCCCCTTGAGGCGGTGGCCGAACCCACTGATGTTTTTTTTTGGATCTCGCAGAAGGGCCCGCTCGGACCCACTGTTTTTTTGGGTCTCGTAGAGGGGCCCGCGTTAGCACATTTTTGAGGGGGCCCTTTTGAAGCAGTGGCCGGACCCACAGATGTTTTTTTTTGGGTCTCGCAGAGGGGCCCGCGTTAGCATATTTTCGAGGGGGCCCCCTTGAGGCGATGGCCGGACCCACTGATGTTTTTTTTGCGATCTCGCAGAGGGTATCCACCCGGACACACTGATGTTTTTTTGGGGGGTCTCGCAGAGGGGCCTGCGTTAGCATATTTTCGAGGGGGCCCCTCGAGGTGTTGGCCGGACCCACTGATGTTTTTTGGGTCTCGCAGAGGGGCCCGCGTTAGCATATTTTCGAGGGGGCCCTTTTGAGGCGGTGGCCGGACCCACTGATGTTTTTTTGGGGGTGTCGCAGAGGGGCGCACGCCCCCTCCAAGAAAAATGTTTTTACACTACATAAATGGGGCTTTTACCAATATTTAGCAGGCTTTACACTAGATAAATGAATATTCACAATTTGCGCACTCCTCCGAAAGAGTTTCTGGTTCCGCCCTTGGAGAACATATGTAAAGCTGACGTCATAAACTTGAAAATCGTCTGGATTTTTTATCACATGTTGGTCTGGAAAATCGTTTTTTTTTTTTTTTAATCAGAATTTGACTGGCAATTCTGAAAATTAAACGCGGTGCATTTGAAGTATAGAATTTTCATTTAGTGTTAATTGCATGAAGATTGAAGTTTGGTGTTCTTTGATTCTGAGTGGAATAAGTTTGTGTTGGATTTTCCTTGTGTTTTTGATTCCGTTTTACGGAGCCTTTATCGTAAGTTAGTGAGCGTCTCGAGGAATTTCGTCTTGGGGAATTTCATCGTTGTAATGGATGTTCCCGGTCCTTCCATTAAAAAATGAGGTGGGAAAGGTGAGGTAAGTGCTTGTTTAATCTACTTTTTCTAATGTTTTGTTGTGGATTTGACTGTTTTATATAGTGTCATTTACTTAGAATTTGTGTTTCTTTGTAAAAATTTTAGTGGTAAATACTTGTATTTATTCGTCACAAGAAGGCGATAGCCGTTGAAGCTTGGCGGTCGCCAGGGTGGCTTGGCGCCGTGGCTGGAGCTTGGCGCCAAGATCCGTAGCGCTCGCACTTGGCGATTGCCAAGCTCCAGCGGCTATCGCCGTGTTTACATGAGGGGCACCGTCTTGTATGATTTTACCTTATTATGTTGTGGATTTTAACTTATTTTCTGTAAAAGAAAAAAAAACATGTATAGTCAGCTTTCACTAACAATGTACCCGTTTCAATTCTATGGATACCGTAGTAGTTGAAATCATACCAGTGAACTGATAGCAGAGTACACTCGACTAGGAATTCAATCCCTTGCCCCTTCCAACTAATTAAAATCCTGAATGCACATTATTGAAATCGGTAGTAAAATTTCAATACTAATTGGTGCATCGACCACTCTCTAACAAAACTACTTCCATTATGTATTTAAAATGTGAGGTGGACAATCATGTGATTGTGAAACAATTCTCACCTTCTTACATATAGTTGAACTTCTCGGTAGCTGAACAAGACGGTCAGACTATAAAAGAAAGCTAAAAATACTTAGAGGAACACTGATTTCATGATAAATATCTCGGAGAATATATTGCCAGAGATGGAGTAAGTATTATGCCCGGGTGTTGTGCAGCGTTTGTTTTAGAAATTTCCACAGTAGTTTGGCATTGCTTAAATCATCGTCTGAAACTTGAAGCTGGAGAAGCGATCAGCAATGTCAATGGAGTCAGATATTTTCAAATATTCATGGACGAACTTTAATCCTTGCACGGTTGATGTCCTAAGAAAAGTAGAAATTCAAGCATCTTAAGCTAGCCTCGAAATCGAAAATCAATCGAGTTTGGAAAGTAAAAAGGATTGCCAGTTCTCTCCGAATTGTTTCTGCAGTCTCTCTCTGGCAAAACTAAAAAGTTTTTTGAAATTGGTTTAAGTCGAAAAAGTTGGGGCCAAAACTGGACAAACAGAATCATTCATTTCCCAAGATCTACTCTTATCAAAACAATTTCTGACAGATGTGGCGCTCATGCCCGACGTTTTATTTAAACTTGCTATTCTCTCCGAGTCTTTGAAGAAAAAGAAACAACACCAATGCAAATAAGAAAATAAGTAGAACCATGGAATAATCTCACAATTAATGTCGACTGCAAAAGAAATGCAGATGTTAAACGCGGAGGTAGCAACGCAGGAAATGAAATTTGGAACTGTCCACCTGACTTGCCAATGGTGGATCCAGGGGAGGCGGAGGGGGTAGGGGGTTTTAACCTCCCTAAGACATTATAATAAAGCAGATTGTTACCCTTTAACAAACCTTGGATAGGTAAAATGAACGTTTTTAAAAAATAGATTATCCCCTCCATCTTCCATTTCTTCTTAGTATTCATTAGCTGTTTTTAAATGCTATTATGATTTTCTTTTAATTCTGAGATGGTGAATCTGAATGAAAGTACGTTAAATAGTAGATAATTAAGTTAAACGAAGTTATTGCAGGATTTCTTTTCACAGTTCAACTTTCATAATTTTCCAATTAATATTTAACGTTAAACTGTCCCAACAGAGGAAACTATTGTATGAAAATGACCTAAGATCTACAGGTTTATGCAGTTTTTCTCTTATATGAAAGTATTATATCTATCAATTTATTAATTAAAAATGCTCTACAGATTATTAAAATAATGACAATAGCTATCAGGTATTGTCTCAAAAGTAGTTACAATTTAGTTTCTGAATGTAACTATTTCTAAGTATCTACTGATAAAATATAAATCGAGCATTTAAAGCACGACCAAATAATTTATTTATGTTTAATTAGCTAAAATATTCTAGTTAAACTCAGGTAAGCAAACGAAGTAATTTAAAGTAATATACAGATACATACACCAACATAATTTGTGATATCTATAATTATCACAGACTAAATTTAAGTAATTGGCTTCCCTCCTCCGTCGCCCCCCTGGATTTTATCAGCCTTGTCTCTGTCCTGACAAAAATACATTTATGCGGACAAATCACCCAATATTACGATGTGTATCCTTTTAAATGCTTTTTAAACATCTGCCTTTTATTTAATTTATTTGACTTCATTTTAAAAGCTACCGGATGTATCATCATACTTTTATATGTTTTCAGATTACTCTCCCCCCCCGCCCCCCACACACAAATAAATAAAGTTTAAAAAAAAAACTTTTCTAAACTATCGTTTTCTTATCATTATTCCCGTTGTAATCAAAATACAACAGAAATTTGCAGTGTAAAATAATCTGTACATATAATACGTGCTTTCTTGTAGATTAGGCATTAGGAATTAACAGAATTTCTTTTTCATTTTTACACAAACAAACACTTTCTCTTTTAAATGATCAGTTAAAGAAATAATTAAATTCTTTACATAACTTAATTGATTAAATTCATTATAATTTATCAATTATTTCATTTGGTTGTTTTGTTGTACAAGAGTCAGAATTGATAATTCAGAATCGGCTCTACACATTTACCATGCACGTTCATCGCGTATAAATCTATATAAATAAAATTAGACTTTTGTCTGTACATTTCTTGGAATTCAAAAATTTTGCGATTTCTATCCGTTTCAAGCACCCGGGAATCCGTGCGACCCTCAAAAAAAAGTTTGTCTGTCATTCTGTCCGTGACGCTTTTTTTGTTTAAGCATCACGTAAAAACGACTGAAGCGAATGATATGAAATTTGGTGTCATGATAGGTGGTCACTCAACTTAAAACATAGGCATCGAATTTTTAAAAAATCTTGATTAGATTTTCAGATTTTGCGAAAATCCTTTCAAACTGCGTAAATTTGTGTTCAAGCATCACGTAAAAACGACTGAAGCGAATGATATGAAATTGGGTGTCATGATAGGTGGTCACTCAACTTAAAATATAGGCGTCCAAGTTTTAAAAAATCCTGATTGGATTTTGAGATTTTGCGAAAATCCTTTCAAACTGCGTAAATTTGTGTTCAAGCATCACGTAAAAACGACTGAAGCGAATGATATGAAATTGAGTGGCATGATAGGTGGTCACTCAACTTAAAACATAGGCGTCGAACTTTAAAAAAATCTTGATTGGATTTTGAGATTTTGCGAAAATCCTTTCAAACTGCATAAATTTGTGTTCAAGCATCACGTAAAAACCACTGACGCGAATGATATGAAATTGGGTGTTATGATAGGTGGTCACTCAACTTAAAACACAGGCGTCGAATTTAAAAAAAAATCTTGATTAGATTTTGAAATTTTGCGAAAATCATTTCAAACTGCGTAAATTTGTGTTCGCACATCACGTAATAACTGCAAAGGTGAAAAAATGATATTTGGTGAAATGATAGGTGGTCACTCACCTTAAACTATAAGCATCTGATTAAAAAAAATCCATCAGATTTCGAGATTTTGTGAAAATCGTTTAAAACTGAGTGAATCTTTGTTCCCGTATTACGTAATAACGACTAAAGCGAATGATATGAAAATTGGTCACACGATAGATGGTTGCTCAACATAAACTATAGGAGTCTAATTTTTTAAACATTTTTATTAGATTTTGAGATTTTGTGAAAATTCTCTCAAAATACGTTTATATTTCTGCAAACATCACGTAATTACGAATGATACGAAATTGAGTGATATGATAGGTAGTTGCTAATCTTAATTTATAGGCGTTGAATTTTAAAAATATTTTGCTTACATTTTGAGATTTTTCGAAAATCGTTTTAAAAGTCTGAAAATTTGTTCCAGCATCACGAAATAAAGACTGCAGGGAATGAAATGAATTTGGGTGACATGATAGGTTGTCGCTCAACTTAAATTCTAGGCTTCAAATTTTTCAAAAATATTGATTAAATTTTGAGATTTTGCGAAAATTATTTCAATATGCGTAAATATTCGTTCGCGCATCACGTAATTACGACTAAAGCGAATGAAATGATATTACTTAGTTACTCTCTAACCTGTAATATTTTAACAATACATGAAAATTATAACTTCGCTTTCTTTACTTTGGCAACATACTACATCTATTCTGTGTACTCCTACAATGCTGACGAAAGTTCTTGCTTTTTGGAAATTTTCGTTCACTAACCTGTCGAGGACGGGTACTTCAGCTAGTGTTTTTATAAGAATCAACTGATAAGGTTTATTCTGATTCATGGTAATTTATCTTGTTGGTTCTTCGGTTTTAAATAATAATTATTAGAATAATGAATGATTTATTGTAACTCTACCTGTAGATATTTATTTATTTCTGAAAATATCCAATTTAAACATTGCTACTGTTACTTTAAAGATGCAAATATATTCATAATATATATTTTCCAGAATTAAGTTAGTCAATCAGAAATAACTTCTTAAAAAAAATTCTTTAAATCAAATGTTAGTGTAATATGTAATGTTTAAAAAAATTTTTCATTTCTAAATGCTATAAAAAGGAAGCTGGTTTTAAGGGAACCTTTTTAAAGGAAACTGGTCTAAAATTATTTAAAACTCATTTCTTAACATGTCAAATATTGGTTATAAATAACTGTGATTAAAATTAACAGTTTTGATCGAATAGTTTTAATAATAATACTTTTATTATTATTGACATTGCATAGTGTATTGCCCCTCACCAAATTTGATAAAACATACCTCTAAGCCTTTTTATGAGAAAGGCTGGAATTTTGTTCATCGCCTCATTAATGCGTGGTGAGGCATTTTACTTATTGGGAATTTTTGTAAGAGGGCTGTATTAAAAAAAAAATTTGATATGTATTTACATTTAAGTTCTGAAAATTTTATTCGATACCATAAAGTAACTTTGTTATTTATTCTGTCTGTGATCAATACTTAAAGAAGAAATCCCTAGGTCAGTGTTTATAGGACAACCTCTATAATAGGATTGGAAATAATAAAAATTTTTATTTAATAGGGCTGTAGCGTGTTTACTAACACGACGTCACGTCGAGCAAGCCTATTGGTTACGTTCCAGTTTTGCCTACCAGCCATCCTACCAGTGACGTCAGAAGCTACAGCCCTATACTAAAAACTCTTTACTAAAAGTGTCAATTATCACGAAAGTTATTTTGATTTTGTAGTTCAGGCAGATCTTATTAAGGGATGCCTTGGATGGAGGACTTTTTGAGGGGTTTTAACGCGTATTCACGTTAAGCACGGAGAAAACAGCCGCGCGGTAGCAGCCAGAACCCTGGACTTACAACCGTTTACCAAATTGTCATGAAATCAGTAAAAAGTAATTATACTATGACGTAAACGGTTTCGATTAAAGAAATGCTTTTAAAGCTTTGTAAGATAAACTTGCATAAAAAAAGCTTTCTCCTCATTATAAAACTATTAAATTTTTTCATAGCAAGCTTTTAAAAAACATGCTGAAATACGCGAGAATAGCGATATACAAATTATAAAGGTAAATTATCAAATATTGAACTTTATATATGATTAAAAGATAATAAGAAAAAAGGGATAACAATAAATCTATTATAACAATTAATATAACTTAATGCAAACATATGTGACTTACTTAATTATGAAAAGGGAAAACATTATTCACTTTTAGTCACCAAATAAAATCCTTTTTGCATAAAATATTTTGTAGTTCATTAAAAAATTAAAATAAATTAATAAATAAATAAAAGTTTTAAAGAAACCCTATTATCCAAGAAGTACTTAAAAACAGATTGGAAATGAGAAATGTTTACCAAGTGCTTAAAAAACTAACGTTTAAATTAAACAACCTTGACAGTGGACAATTTTATTTAAATATTTTGTAAAGACGCAGACTGAAGTTTCTTTTTGCATTTTTAAGTGGAACGATTAAAAGACCCGTCAAGTAAAATTTTAAAATGAAAAAAATTTGAGACGAAGTTGGAGGGGGGGGAAGGGGGACACGTGCCCCCCCCCGATATACGCCTATGGTTCAAATGTATTACTTTCTTAGGAAAACCTAATAACAAGAGCCTTTTAAGGAAGGCGGAAGGCTTATCACTGCTCCCAGACCTACTGAAATTTTGCAGGAACACATGAAGATTTGATGGGCGGAGAGGGGGGGTTGGAACATATTTAATTTAAGACCAGAATAGGGAGTTTTAAATTTTGAAACAAATGTTTGTTTAAAAGATTTTGAAATGAAGTTGGGGGGGCACTTGCCCCCTTGTGCCCCCCCTGACTATAGAGCTATGATTCATATGTATATACGCTTGTAACAATACCTACTAATCTATAAAATAAAAGTTTTTTTTTTTAATTTTCAAACAAATCTTTATTTAACAAATTTTTTGAGACGAAGTTGGGGGGACACGTGACCCCTTGTGCCCTCTCTCGCGACGCTTTTCTTATGGCTCATATGTTATATGCTTAGAAAAACCTAATAGCAATAGCTTTCTCAGAGGTTTACCACTCACAGACTTGCTGAACTGAAAATGTACCCCTTTACTCCAAAACAAAAGAAATTTGGACATAAGATCCAATTACCTTTCTCGTGTACATTACAAAACAAAGAATGTTTATGTCCGGCATTTAGTAAAAGTTAATCATATGGGCGTTTTTACCGTTCGCTTTTTTCTGCCTTATTCCTTATTTCTGTTATCTCTGGAATCTATTTTCGGTCATCTCTGATCGGATCCACTTCTTTCTGCCAAATGGATCCGGAGTCGTTCCTCTCGGTCATCTCTGTCCGGATCCACTTCTTTCTGTGAAATGGATCCGAAGTCGTTGCTCTCGGTCATCTCTGTCCGGATCCACTTCTTTCTGTCAAATGGATCCGAAGTCGCTCCTCTCGGTCCGGACCGGTTCCGATTTCGGACCGAAAGGAACGGGTCTGGACCCGTTCCTTTTCCTTGGATCCAAAGTCCATTGTTCCTTGGATCCAAAGTCCATTTTCCTTGGATCGGTCCTTTTGGATCCTTCCCGGGTCCGAAGGATTCGGTCCTACAGAGGAGCGGATCCGTACGGACCGGATCCTCAAAAGGACCGACTTTACCCACCACTAATTCCTATATCTATGTTATCAGCAGCGCTCAGCCTCTACCGCCACTCTCTTCGCTTCTGTTCTCAGAGACCGATTCAGGAGGCCATTTCTCCAATCACACGTGCGATCAGGGAAAAAACCTGGTGTTTTCTGCTGTGATAAACTACAATGCAGTGTGTTAGCAATGATGAGCGTATTTAATAATAGTGGAGGGAAGAGAAATACTCACACTTTAATTTCACAAAAATCTAGAAGTGTACTTAATATATATATATTTTTAATTAAATTTGTTAATGTGTTTATTTTATAATTTTTCCTTTGGTGGTTCGCATGCTTATGTGCTCAAATAGAGGAGCCACCTCTGTTTGGTGGGTGAATGGAATAGGTTTCATGAGCCAATAATATGGCAGAGGTTGTATATCCCTGATTTTAAACAAGTATTTTGTTTTAAATCATGATTAAAATCATTGACACCTTGATGCTGATTGTGAAATGCTAGTTTCCATCAGAGCATTCAAAGACCTATGCTTATTAGCAACACTGGACACAGAAGGGGAAACTGCTCCACTGCTTCTTTTCAGTTAAGATTGCAGAATGATGAAATCCAGCAGAGCATTCAAAGACTCATGCTTATACGTAAAACCAATTTTCAAGCAAAATTTTTCTAAGTTTTATTTATTTTTTAAGTGTTCAATTTGTAGTGATTGTTTAAAATTTTCTTTCTTCTTTTTTTTAATTCTCGTATTTTCAATGTTTTTGAGTTTTAAGGTTGAATCTTATAGAGCTTATCATACCTCCCAAGCTATGGACCAGGGACTCAAACCAGAACTGATCCGAAAACCGGAAAAAAATTCGGTTTATTTTGGTTCGGTATATCTTCAATCATTTTGTTACTGTAACCAACTCTTATAAATATTTTCTAATTTATCATCATTACATGTACTTGTGCAGTCTGTTTTCGTTTCTCAGAGCCTACACATGGGTCAGGTCTAATTCGATTTCATCAAAATAGGGCCGGAAAGAAGTTTAGCAACGCTCTTTTACACTTGAACTAGCAATAAGTAGAATAGTTTCTGAAATTCTGAACTGAAATAAAACAAAATGGAAAACATCATAAAAAGACAGTGAGCCAAAATAGAGATTCAAAAAAATACCCCCAGAGATCCCAAGTCTCCGACTTTTTTCGGAAGATTTCCCACCACAATTTTTAGACAGTTTTATTTTGAATTAAATATTTGGACTTATTTTACGCATAAATTTGTAAGTAAAAATTAGTGGCGGGAAATCTCCCGAAAAAAGCCGGAGACTTGGCAGCTCTGTACCCTTCTTTTATAGCATTGATTCTGTTTGCTTGTGCAGGTATAATTAAAATCTGAAAAAAAAAAGTTCAGTATATAATTTTAAAACTTTTTCCATCATGCTATTTAATATTTAAAAAAATCTTTTGAAAGTGGTTTTTTTTTTTCCTTAGTTCTCATTAATAGAAAGTGTTGCACAGGTTCTGGCGTAAAAAAAAAGAAAACATTAAAACAAGCATAATTATAAAAAACAGTCAATTTTCTAGCTCCAGAAGAGCACTTCAAAAATAAAGACACGGAATCTGTGTGAGGCAGAAGCCGTGGACTTAGATTGGGGATGACTTACATCAGCAATAGGATTCCTACTGCGAAAACGGACCTAACGCCAATTCGGTCAACAGATGGTGCTGTTTCATGTTTCAGCTCTTATTAAGCATAGTATTGCTATGACAGAAGTTGCATTTTTATTTTTTAATCGGTGATTTAATTTATTTTTGAATTTGAGATGGCCTGTGTATGTTATGCTCCAAGTCCCAGTTGCACTTCAGGTTATCGGAGCTATAGAAAGAGAAAGAGAAATGCTGCCCAAGGATAAAGAATCCAAGTTTGTTTAAGCTCCCAACGTAAGCTTTGTTTGCACTGTTTCCAAAGCTTAAATTGAAGGTATATCATAATTATGTTTCTTGCTGTATGATAATTGTATTTTTTCTCTTGTATAAAATCATATTTATGTGCTGTGTTTCTAAAATTGCATTTTCTGTCTAAGTATTGTACATTTATTTTACGCAAAATTTAAATGAAATAGAATCTACATAAACTGACAACTGGCCTTAAAACTAGAATCAAATTATACATTTTATGTCAAAAGTTTAAGGAACTCATTATTCCTTGTAAAATTAAAATTGAAATCTGATCATTGCGATTAAAACAAAAACTAGATTGGAAAAATATATTCTAAAAACTGCAATATTTTTTTTATACACCTAGTCAGTCTTATACAGTAAATTTCAGAACTCTTAAAATTTAATTCTATTTATTAGAATAAATTAATGTGGAATTGATAAAATTGAACTTAAACATGCCAACAAAACTAAGAAATTTATTTTGAAAGCTGCAGCATTGTTGCAACTATGTTTTAATTTAGGAAATTGTACTCCTTTTATAGATATAATACTCCTTGTATATATTTCTCTATAGAACCAGAACACTAAACAAGCTATTAAAAACTGATAATTTTTTATAAAATAACTTTTATTTAATATTAGCAAATGATACACCATACTTAATACAAAAATTACAGCATGTACATTGTGTCAATAGCTTCCGCTGGCATTTACTTATGCGTAAGCAGTACAACAGTTGTACTAGACGAATGCAACTGTTTTATGCTTATTATGTTGCAATGTCAGTCTTGGTCCATCAGTTTTTATAACATTCAGTATAAAAAAAACAGTTCACTAAAATACAAGATGCTTGTTTACGTCATGACCACTAGCTAGGAGCATCATTAGCTTCTTAGTGATAAGCCAATACTAAAATAGACACAGTGCTAAAACCTTTAGTTACAAACTTCCTACATCAATATTAAAAATTAATTTTTTTTCCTGAAAAAAATGCACAAAAATAATAATAGTAACTAAAATAAAATGTATGACTTTTAAATATCTTGGGGGAAATCAAGTTCATTATTTTTAATAGTAATATAGGAAAAACAGACTAAGACATATGTTTTAGCTAGTAATTGTGATATTATTCAAATTAAAGTATTCTCAAAGTACTCTAATCACAAATTAACAGCATTATATTTTTGTCACTTGTACTATTATCATGAAATATAAGAAAATAAAACTTCCCATTTATTTTATAACCATTTCTTTAAATAATATAACAGGAACAGTGAAATTATAAAGATAAGTAAATAGAAATACCAACTTCTAGTGTAACAAAAAAGTTGGGGGTGGGGTGTGATGAGGCACTGAGAGAAAAAGTTATTTATAAATGTTAAAAATGCAGTTGCTACATAAATCTCTAGGATTACCCAAACATCTGTTTAAATATGCATACAGAGCTTTAAATATTATTATTATTAATTTTTAAAAGCTCTATATATTTTTAAATTTTGAAATAAAAAATAAATAAATAAATTGATTAATAAAATTAATATTTGGACTAGTAATTTATGGAAAAACAGATCTTCATGGAAAGTTGTTTGCAACTTTTACCGATAGATGGCAGCCTCAAATAATCCTTTTCTCATTGGGATGCTTGGGCTATTTTTATAGCAATAAGAACTTTGCATAAAAAATGCACATAAAATGATACTCATAGAAAGATACGATCATTTCAACTGAAAATTTGTTGTCTCCTCAGTCAAAGCCCTTCGTCTCACAAAACAGTGGGAAAGGTGGGAGGAACCCAGTGGCTGCTCGTGGGATACAGCAAGTACAGCCGGGCTGCACTTGAAATTATCAGCACATACTTTAAAATAATTTATTCTACTAATTTTCCTAAATTCAGATTAGAATTATGGAATTCCTACGGTAAATTAAAAAAATCTCCAAAAAAAACCAAAAAAAAAACGTATTGTGGCCGGATCGCTCATTCAGAAAAAAGCACTTTAATCTTCCCGCAATTCAATGAGGAATTTGCACGCTTTTCAGTTTTACATTGATGATATAGAAAATGAAAAATTATGATCGAAAGCCTATTTTTTTTTTTTTTTTAGTTTTAAAGCTGTAAAAGCTAATATAATTTGTTTTCCAACGCGCACTATTTACTTTGTCTCAAAAACGCTGCTTTTCCTACGCGGATACATATGACGTCACAGTGCACCATCGTACGTTTGTTTACAATTCGTGTTCTAACTCGGATTACAGGTCGTTGTCTTAATCTATATTTTTCTTTTGCAGATTTAGAGTGAGTTGATTAATTTAATCATGCATAAATAAATATTAAAACATACAAATGATCTAACAAATTTAAGATCAAGTATTTTTTTAACAGTCACTCAACCTATCAATTATGGAATGTAAATAATTCAAGCATAATAATACATATACGTAGAACAATAAACTGTCCATGTTTATTTAAAAAATGTAAAATACCAGATTTTTAAAAAATAAACATTGATGTAAAAGTAGTTTGTTTTAAATTTTAACATTTGTTCTCAGAAGTTTTAGTCTGAAAATTGTGTTAAAAATGCTATTTCTGGTTCACAAATAAAAGACTGTTTCGAAATAAAATTAATGTAATTCTCGCTAATTAAAAACCCTTTGACAAGGAATATTTTTTCTTTGGTTTATTCTGTATGACGGTTTCAGAATCATTTTGGGATGGGTTGTACCAATATTAAATACTCCTGAATTTTCAACAAATAGTTATGAAGTAGCTGATAACATTAAGAGATAGTCTTATTCTGGTATCAGTATTTCAGTCCATGTAGAAATATTCCAATGTAAAGTTATTCATTTACACCTGAAATGCATGGTGGATTATAAGGATTTGGAGATTAGAGAGAGTGTCTGTAAATATATTTCTTATAGCATCAGTAAAAGTTTAACTGTCATGCCTGGTCAATATTTGTTTGATTCTTTTACAGTTTAAAATACACAATGCACAATATAAGTGCATTATATAAATACAAAACACTAAAAAAAATCGTAATTTTGGCAGTGTTTTTAATACACAATTAAATATGCTCAATATCTTATAACAGACATTATTTGCAGTCATGGGCGCCAGAAAGGGGTGCAAGTGCACCCGCTGGAATTCGAAAAAATATAATTAACGTGAAAATATCAGTAACTTTTGTTAATTTAGGACAGTAAAAACATTGGGTGCACCCCACTACAAAAGATCCCACCGGCGCCCTTGCTTGCAATGTTACACTCAAAATTAGTTCTACAAAATTAAACATATGAATGAAAAATAAGAAAAGCTGTTTATTAAACTGTGACTACGGGATTAATTTAATATGCATAGACAATGTCTAATTTTAAGGTTAGTGTAAAGAACAACGCACGTCAGCGTTCTACAATCTATATACTATAAATTAAAACAAATGTATACATACCTCTGAACTTTAAATCCTCGAATTTCTGCTCCAATAAAACTGGGATTGTTATCCAAAAAGGAAAACACTAAATGAATCGATTTTAGGCAGGTTGTCGGATTGTCCTTTTACAAAACCGGGTAATAAAGCCATGGTAAACAAAACAGGAATGAAATAAATAAAACTAACAATAAAAGCGACGATAGAATATAATTTTTAAGTAAAGGAATAAATAAACAACAACGGGAAACTTAACAGCACTAAATTAGACAAATTAAATTATTTTAAAACGATATTATAAGAATGAAGTGCAACGCTTTACGCAAATTCTCACGCTGGAAAAATGTAAACATAGAAACGATCTTGCATAGTGACGTCAGACCAATCACGTACCGTTTTGAGGTCACATGATTTTTCAACCCTTTTCACTTATTTTAAATTTATAATTATTTAGATCTATATATGCTTTTAAATTAATGTTTTCGAACAGTTTGATAACCAATCTGTTAATAAAAATCACAATTGACCATTTTCCCCACATGTGCAAACTCCTCATTGGGAAAATCTTTGGTTCAGCCAGAGCGCTGATAAGAAAATTGGCAGCACCGTTGCCATGACAACGATTACGTAAGCAGTCCCTCCGGCTAAGGCTACTATAGGGGGGGGGGGTAAAGGGGTTCTACCTCCGGCATAGGCTATAATGGGGGTACGCAGCTAAGGGCCCGATTCAAACGAAACAGAGTTCTATCGTTTTCCGTTGCGATCGCGGAAATTTTCGACTGATTCCTATGTTTCCTATTCAATTGAAACCTATCTATCGCTTTTGGATCATGTGACACTGCGATCGGTGTTTTGCTATCGCTTTTTCAAAAGCGATCGTTTTCAAGAACATGGCGGATCGATCGGCGGATGGTTAATAAGAAGATTACAACAACAACGAAGACTCGTTATTTAAAATTACGAAGCAATCCGTTGGAATTATCAGACAGGGAATTCTGCAAAAGATTTAGGCCTGCGGAAAGCTGAATTTTCTCGCAGAACAGAATTTCTGTACGGTTTATTTTCTGTCGGGCTTTGAATTCCACTTTAGCAGACACTACGATGCAGGCGCCATCTATAGTTCTTATTTTAAATCGTTTATTGCTCGATAAATTTGAACTCGATATATTGCTCGATAAATTTGTTTGAAACAGCGCGAAAAAATACATGAATAACGAATAATTTCTCACTAAAATAAGCATCCTAGCAACCCTCCTAAACAAATATTCATACCATTATATTAAGGATGTCTTTGATTGTTAATTATATATCAGAACATAAAATATATAGTAATTCTACCCCTCCATTATAATTATAAACAGCTTCTCTGCTACAGAAAAATAAAATGTAGTAGGCAAATTAGAGAACAATTATTATTCCATAATTCGAACAATTCGACATGATAATTATGACGAACAATACTATTATTAATAATTTTCTAAAAAAAAGTCTTCATAAATTAAAAATTTATTTCCATGATTATAAACATACAAAAAATATTAACCTAAACCAGTTAAAATTTTAAAACATTATCCTACAATACTGTTGGGGAAAAAAATTAAGACACAGCCTGTTGTCCGTTGCAGCTCAAACATAAATAAACAGTTAGTCGTCGCCATTAAGTTAAAAGTTTTTCCAGAGAAAGATGCGATTTTTTTATTGGTTAACAGCGACTTTCTACGTCACCGGAAGTTGCGTTTTCACTCTGTGGCGATAAAGTTTCGATCTAGCAAACCTGTAAGTTCGATCGCCTATTTTGTTTCACTTTGAATACACTTTTGCGATCGCTTGTAAAAGCGATCGAACTTCCAGAGAGAAAGCGATCGTTTTGAAGACGACCGATCGCGTTTCGTTTGAATCGGGCCCTTAGACTCTTTTGATAATGAAAGATTTTCAATGGTCATGAAAGATTTTCAAACGTCGGCAGCACTTGTGAATTCGACTCACTGATTGGCTCGAGAAGTGAGGGAGGGGGTAAGGAGAATATATGTTCGGAAAACTCTCGACTTTATATTGCTGAATTTATCAAGAAGGTAAGCCTGAATAGACGCTTATGAATGGACAATTACCCATCAAAGTAGTATTGTTTTTAAGTAAGCAAGAACTGGCATTTAGAGGACATGGCGAGCGAGAAAATTCTTTAAATATGGGAAATTTTAAAGAGCTTTTAAAATTATTGATATCTGAGTTAAAACAACGCCTTTTTATGAGGGCATCACTGACCGATTCGCAAGTTTAAAAGAAAGGAGGATTGATTTGACTTATAAAAAATAAGAAGTTTTCTCTTTTTTTCTTTTCTTTTCAAGTTATCATTACAAAAGAAAATTCTAAGAAAACTTCGAATCAGACACGGATTAATGCCATTTTGAGAATAAGAGCGGCTAGTTGAAATTCATGTCCATTTTATGGAAGTAAAATAGGATCTTACATTTTTTATGTAATTTCTTTTTTTTTTTTTTCCCTCGGTGAGGGCTTAATCCGGCAGCTTTCGAATTCAATAACAAAGATTTTCCATTCCTGTCCGGAGGAAGGGGGTTGGGGCTCATATGCTTCCGGCTGCACTAACAGTTTTGACCACGGGCCGCCACTGGAGGAACCATAGAGAAAAGTGGAGAGTGTTCCTGCTAAGCTTCCAATACAGTGTTTTCGTAACAAAATTGTATTCCTCCGCGAGAGGAAGATGGAACCATTGGAGACCAAAAACACAGACGAACCCTATGTAGATACATTGATTACGGCCAGGGCCGATCCCAGAAGAAAATCTTGGAGGGGGGGGGGGTGAAGACAGGTAAATTGCCGACTGAAAAAATAGATTTCCCGATTCAATTCCCAAATTGGACACCTCCTTATATTGGACAGTTTTCCGGGGAACAGAACGTGCCCATAACACAGAAACAGCATAAATACCTCTGTAAGTTGCAGTGGTGCAGCGAAGGGGGGGGGGGGGTTCCAGGGGGTCCGGATCCCCCCCTATGAGCTATGGGGCCGCTATGAGCAAGGTCCGTTTATCTACAGGGCGAGTGGGGCCCATGGGCCACCAATTTAAAGGGCCCATTTTTTCTTTTTCTCTTCTTTCTTTTCCAAATTTATTCTCTAAAAAGTGTCTTTTCTTTAAAAAAATCTTTAACAATTTTGTATCGGTAGTTGGCTTGAAAAGGCGAATGCAAGATAAAATGATCAAAGGCTTCCAGCAAGCACCATCATAGAGACTCCTTAGGCAATAAATCTCCAATCGTGTCTCTGACAGGGAATTTGTGGGGCTTGGATGGACGAATCGGACAATGTAAAAGGGTAATAACTGGCACCCTTGTAGGGCAAAGGAACGGAATATCCTCAGAAAGAATCTATTCATGCTATAATTAGCTGATAACAAAATTGTCATGAAGGAAAGAGGAAAATATATTGCCATTACAAAATAACTTTACACATCAGAGGAGGTGGAATCACACAGACGTGGTTCAGAATTTATTACCAGTAAAAATCTTAATATAAAAAGATCTTTCAAGTATAATCTAGCAGATGGTTCAAGTGTTTTTATTTATAATTAGCCAAGAATTTTCTAAACATAGATAATCGTATTTGCATGTATACAATATGTAATGATTCTACATATAAAGATTATTTAAACCTATAGTCCTGTTTACGGGAATGAAGCTTATTTTCACAACACTAATGCATAAATTAAATATTAATTTTAAAAACATTGTTACTCATATTATTAAAATTACTTGAACTCAATAGAATGCGGCCCATCCTTTTCTCATCTGTGATTTTAATTCTTAAACCCAGATTTAACCTCTTAGCTTCCACCGTTTCAAAGGGGGGTGTTGAATTCAACACCGAAGATTTTCTTCTGTTCCCAGCGTTGTTACCCAGATTGGTCTTGGTTTTTCAGTGTCTGATGCAGCCACTATTGTGCTTTCGCAACGCAGGACTCTAGCGGAGCATTCATAGATTCATGTTGCTAAGGGTATTTTATCCGTTTTGTCTTTGCAACGATGGGGCGAACAAGTTAAATCTGGGTTCTATGGGAGGGTTTAACTCGATAACAATAGAATAAAATCAAATTGACATTTTTTCTTTTCCGAAGACGCTCACCGCTCAGGTACGCACTGCTAACAACCCAAAAACTTATAAATGGATTGCCCCATGCCACTGATTGACTGGGCTCTTCTTTCTGTAGTGGAACAATATAAAAGCTTCTGTGTGGTATCTGCATCGATTTAAAGTGTGCAAATTGATAATGAACAAAGTTAATGCCTGGGAAATAAAGAAATCATATTTCTGAATTTACTGTACTTAAATGTGAATCAAATCAGTTCTATCGTTGGTGATAAATTTAATAATATATATATATATATATATATATATATATATATAATATTTTTAAAAGGGATTTAGGTAAAATTATTTATAATTTAATTATTGATTATATTTTCCAATTGAAGCATTTAATTATTGGAATTTTTTTTGTTACGGAAGAAGTATATATCAATTTACATTGTAATAAGTTTATTATTAATAATGGAACATTGACAAGTATTATTAAAACACTAGCTGCGTACCCGTTCTCCGCACGGTACGAACGAAAATTTTTCTTACATGATAAATTCGAATTGACTCCAGTGATATGGAATCTAAAAATAAGCAAAATAATTAGACTCATGGCTGTTACTCATTAGTTATTGGTAAAGTTAGTATAAGTACTGACCTGAGACCATTGTAATATTATGACACAAAAAACTATGTTGGTGTCATTCGCGATCAGAAAAATAAATGCTTGACGGTTCCTAAAAATTTCTAACTTTCAAAATGTCACATTCCTACATCATACTCTGTTTTAGGTTTAAGTTATACCGTTAATACCTTAGATACAACATGATGTGGAGAACCGTTTTATTTTATAATTAAAAAGCTGTGTACCCACTATTCGCAAGGCAAGAAGAGAAAATTTTCCTAAAATGTGATCATAACTACTTGTGACAAAACAGATTCTCGAAGAAAAAAAAACAAGTTCAGGTACAGTCTTTTCTGTGGAAACTACCGCGGGATATATTAACGCGACTTAAAATTATTTAATCTTTAGTTAGCTGTGGTGTAAGACGGCTGTTGAAAAACGAATGGAAACGAAGAGTTTCACGAAGTATTTATTAATGCAGTATATTGTGCTTTGATTAGTATTGTCGTAATATCTACTAACTATTAATTATACCATCTTTTACTGATACCAATATATTTTCGTTTTTCCATCTTTAATGCTTAATTTAAAGAAACGGTTTAGATATTTGCTACGAATGTAGTCTTTTATTGTTTGGCGATTCTTTGCAATTTACGCATTAGCAAAAACATTAATCGCTTCACTTTATCGTTGTCACTAAAACAGCTCTCCATACATTTTTATGCATAATTCTTGTCAGATTGACGTATTTAGCACTGCAAAATATTTTTTGCGATTCGAAAACTGTCCCGTTTAGAAACTCAATCGAAAATAATGCTGGGTAATTCATTGTTGTAAAAACAGCATTCAATTCTTTTTCTGGCAACGTAATATAAAAAATGGAATTATTTCGTACGTGCCGTATGTTTTGCTTGTGACTCCGTTATTCTGATTGAGTTTCGAAAGGGGTTTTAAACTCGTTACATCAAAATGACGTATGAATTTCGCATGCGAAAAATCAGTTATTTTAAAGTAATTTTATTTATTTTTTTCAACTGGCAGCTATTCAGTTTTAGTTACTATGACGGCTAAATTTGCAAGCTTAATATCAAACGAAATCTTGAAGCAACTGCTTTTGTATTCAAAATCCTTCTTTACATAAAAATTCGTAAAAAATCTCCTAATTTATATTTTTTCCCCGTTCTTCTTTTAAAAGTGGGCGAATTGTATGCTCCGTCTTTTGCGAAATATAAAAACAGTTAGGACGGATAGAATTCAAGATGCAGCAGTTTTAAAAATATTTTACGAAAGTCAGCGTCAAATTTAATTTTATTTGAAAAATTCCCAAAAATCTGAAAAATATGTTACACAGTCCGAACAAACAATTTTTAAAAGAAAATTTTCTCCTCTATCCGATGATGTAAATTTCGTTTTGTTGCGAGTGTAATTACCGGCGTTATTACGTATTAAGCGAGAAAAATCGCTAAAAATAGGACAAAACATAAAATAAAACATTTTCTAAATCGAATTTCGAAAAAATCGCTCCGAGGCGTGTTAGGATCTGTCCTAGTGAAGCCGTATGCAAAATTTGGTAGGTCTGCGACTAACCGTCTCGGCGCAATGCGATCCAGAGACGCGCGCAAAAAGATCGGTGGTCACAAACTTGCCTACAAACCTACATAGCTACATACAATGTTTACTCTCGGATTTTATTATGTAAGATCCTTAATCATTTACACTATAATTTTGTTATAACTTATGTATATAAAATAATCAGTAATTATGCATTTACATGTAAAACGATATAGATATGTTGAAACATTTTATTAATTTACTAAAAATTATTAACAATTTTTTATAATAAAATTAAATTTTATACCAGAATATAAAATTAACTAAAAATAATTATAAATTTCTACATATACATATAATTTATCGTAATACCTAAGTTTCATAAAACTAAAAATGAACCGAACTTGGCGATATTTTCATTACTTGGCATAAATTGAAAAAGGTACATTACGTATTATCCCAGCGGTCATTAACGCCAATTTTTTTTTCCCCTCAAATTTGCTGGCAAACTGTTGCCAATAGAATTCCGAACCATCAATAATTTCATGTGTCCGGCATTTATCGTGGAGAAAAATTGCTCTTCTTGGCGGACCGCCAAGGTTATAAGTAAGTACCTCGAAAAATATCTAATCTGATTAAGCTATGACGATTTCAACAGGAATTTTGAAATTTCGTTACTCGTGCCGTAATTGACCGATTTAGTGTATTGTGTTTTGTTAAGGAATGGCTAGAGGGCTATCTACCTACCTAGGTGTGGGAGGGTGTTGCGTCGGTCGGAGGAATATCTCCGAACGACGAAAATCCTTTAATGTGTTACAATCCAAAACGGGTTAATTTATTTACAAGGAAAAAAATAGCAAACTTTGAATTTTTAGCACGTGGAGAATTAATTTTAGACTGCTAACCCTTAAATTTCTCGCTCTCCGTGTTTGTCCGATACCGTTATGTTGTATAAAAGGAATATTAATATTTTTAACTAACCAACAAGTTTGAGAGGTCTTTATGATTTCGGTTTGCTTGTCTGTTCTGTTCCAGTGTCCCGTCCAGTGTTCTAACTGTTGTAAATATACACCGATTTGTGCGAAATTTATGTTTTTTCTATGTACAGCCCCATGTACCTTATTGAAAATGGTGTAAGTATCATTATATTTCTTTTGCAGGAGAAAAGAAAAGTCCAATATATCGCACTCTATGGGCACTCGTTCTTGAAAACGTATTTTAGAGATATTCGGTTTTTTTGAAAGAAATCAAAGTTGGCATACATATTAGTAAGGCTGTCAAAATAATGTTCTCCACTGAGAATAGTGTCTGTATTGTTAATAGTTCTTCTACAGGAGCACTCAAAAGAATTCCAATACATTACAATCTGTGGCATTTGAGAGCCACTAATGCATTTCTAGCACAAGACAACGAGTATAAAGTTTTTTTTACGGGGTCTCATAAAATTGCATTTATATAGCGATAATACAACAGTATCTTATCTCCAAAATCTCGCCAGTTTTAAGGACAATACATCGCCAAATTTGTCGCAAAATATTTTTATGTTGGAAAGTTTTTTTTATAATCTATGCGTTTGTCATGATTTATCTTTCTTGGGTTTTTTTTCCTTGCTAATGTATAAAGGCTTGTAAATAGCAGTTTCATTACAATAATACATTTCTATAATGGCACATGTTATTTGATTGATTTGCATTACACCCATCAATTGAAATTTCTGCAAGACAAAAGTCTAACAGCTAATTTAAATTTATGCAAAAGTGTCGGGGAGGGGGATATCAATCCCTATATCCCCCTGGCTATACGCTGTCTTGCCAGGAGGGGGAGAATATAGGGTATTCCCACTGATTCCGTGCTTTCCGGGGGGCTGAGAGTAAAATTTAAAATGTTTTCTGTACGGGTAAAATTCGCGAAACGTTTCTTCGGAGGAGGGATGGGTGCTGAGTGCCTGTCTGAGATGACCAGTCCCCCCCTCCTTCCCTACAAAAACTTATATGTGTTATGGGTGTCATTTACGGGGGCCCTGTGAACAGCAGCATGATCATTTTAGGAGGGTCAGATCTCACCCCCCCGAGTCCGTGTAATTTGGACCCCCCCCCTAAAAAAAATTCTGGCTGCGCTACTGGTAAGTTGTACAGAGGGAGCAGCAAACGTTCGACTTTCAGAGGATTCACATTATTTACGCATTAATGATCAATCTGGTTTTTACATTAATAAAGTGAATTATTGTACATGAATAAATTGCAGCAGGTCAGTACGTAAAAGGCAGAATTTTCCACAAATTATTATCACTTTGCCAACAAAAATCCACATTTTTGTTGGGTAGGGACGGTTACATCCCTGACTCTGTTACCAGTAATTAAATTTTCATAAAATATTCATAACTTTTAATGTAGTCATAAAATATTCTCTCAGGAATGAAGAAAATATTTGCCTATCCGTATGCGACGAAACTATCAGTGTCCTAGTTTGGATTGGCGGAAATGAGTTTGGCACCCTCAATGGAGTCTTTACGTTTACTTAAAAAAAGATAGGAAGCCATACCGAGAGCACTGTTTATAAAACACTTTCCAACACTGTCTTATACTATTGCATACCTGCCAACTCTACTGGATTTTGATAGTTTCTCCTGGTCTCCTGATTTTACATTAAAATCTCCTGGTTTTCTAACATTTTGAAGCTTTAATAATCGACACATTTATTTCCCCATAATTTTTGAAAGATTACCGCTCTCTGGGTCTATTCATTCAATATGGACAAGTATACCATGGTATTTTGGTCCAATAATAAAGATTTGTGTTTATGTTGATTACTCATTTGTGAAGGATTCTTGAAAATTTCAGAATTAGATGGCAAATCATTTAATTGTATCATTTTTTTAGGGAGTTCAAAGTCTCAAAATTTTACTACTTTTTTTTTCAGTCTAAAAACAAGATATTTTTTTAAATTTCGAACATTTAAGAAAAAATTTGTGGACGTAAAGAAACATTGAAGTTTTATTCATTTTATGTTAAAAGAATTCTTCTATTTCTGATAGGGATGTAACGGATATCCGGCAAGTATCCGGTATCCGGCTGATTTTTCAATATCCGACGGTATTCCGAATCATAACTACCGGATATCCGGCTCTATACTACTAAAGTTCTATCTATAATATGCATGGGACAGGATGGAACATTATATTTGAACATTCTTGATAAAGTGATACATAAAAAAGCAAAGAGATATATTTTTTAACTGAAAAATCAGCAAATTTAACACTGGAAAGAATCATTCAAAATAAACACACAATTCCTACATATGTTCAGTAGTTTTTGAGCACATTTATAACTCGTTTGGCTAATATTTAGAGTTGATTTCATGCTGCAAAGTGTCGCTTAGCGGAAATTTTCTGAACTAAAAAAAAAAAAAAAAAAAAAAAAAGAAAGAAACTTAAGCATCTCATGTAATGTTCATGTGCAAATGTGGAGGCGATCTTCTCATCCTTTTCAGCTGTAGACTGCTGTTCACAGGAGAAGTTTAATTATAAGTACGGTTGACAGAGAGAAAGTATCATTTTAAACATATGTGCATTAAGTATATGTGATTTCTCTCAAGGTAATCCCAGAAATAATGTAATTTTACACTCTCTCCCCATGGAGTTTCTCTGATATTTTTAATTGTTCCGAAAATCGGATAATTATCAAAAAACTCCGATTGTTGTCTTCAAAATTTATTACTTCCTTGTAAGTAGTATAAGGAAGTAATGTGATCCCGAAAAATTTTGGGGGCCAAATTTCGACATAAAAACCGATTTTGACTACCTCTAAATTTAATTAAAAAAATTTTTTCGATGCATCTCATCGTAGGCTAGCATGCACGATCATATTAACGCGTCTGCAACTCATTTTGACCAGTGGCCAGTCTACTGTGGACAGTTTTTCCATGCCGTCTGTACGTACGTACGTACGTATGTATGTAACTCGCATATCTCAAAAACTAATGGTCGTAGAATGTTGAGATTTGATATTTAGGATTGTTCTATGATCTAGTTGTGCACCTCCTCTTTTGGTGGCAATCGAATGGATAGTTTATGTACAGGACCGCCCAAAAGATTCGAAATACATTACGCTCTATGGGCCGAAATTCATTAAACTCGCCTAACTCAAAAGCTATTAGACGTAGAATGTCGAAACTTCATATTTTGGATAGTTGTAACATCTAGTTGTGCACCTCCCCTTTTGGTTCCATTCGACTGGATAGTTTATCTACAGGACTGCCCAAAACATTCGAAATACATTACACTCAATGGGCCGAAATTCATTAAACTCGCATATCTCAAAAACTGTTAGGCGTTGAATGTTGAAACTTTATATTTAGGATTGTTGTAACATCTAGTTGTGCACCTTCCCTTTCGGTTCCATTCGACTGAATAGTTTATCTACAGGACCGCCCAAAAGATTCGAAATACATTACGCTCTATGGGCCGAAATTCATCAAAGCGTTTTTTAGAGGTATTGGGCTATTTCAAACGACTCAGAAGTGATATATGCTGTAAAGAGTTAGAAAATGAATTTCTCCATTAAAAAAAGTGTCTTTTTCATTTATAGTTCTGCTACAGGAACACTCAAAAGATTTCCAATACATTAGTGTCAATAGCAATTTTAGGGGCATTCATCCATTTCAAGCACAATACCGTCCTACCACATAAGTTAGGTAATGGTCCGACCACGGTCACGTGCCTCCCTCAAGAACTATGCCAAAAGTCGCCAAGCTTGGCGACTTTTGGTGTATGTGTGTGCATATTTAACTCTCAAATCTCAAAAACTATTATGAAATTTCATATATAAGAATGTTGTAACATCTAGTTGTGCATCTCGATT
This sequence comes from Cheiracanthium punctorium, assembly GCA_038373885.1. Taxonomy (NCBI): domain Eukaryota; kingdom Metazoa; phylum Arthropoda; class Arachnida; order Araneae; family Cheiracanthiidae; genus Cheiracanthium; species Cheiracanthium punctorium. The sequence continues at coordinate 189,032 of JAWZYV010012490.1, forward strand.
TTTGGTTCCAATCTACTGGAGAGTTTATTTACAGGACCACCGAAAAGAATTTCAGTACCTTAATGTCTATGGACATCTTCAATATAATACAGTCATTGTTTGGTACATGCCCAAAATCTCGCCGTCTGTCCTCGACCTTGGCGAATTTTGGCGAAATATCGCCAAATTTGGCGATAGTCAGTCATTTGGTCCATGCCCAAAGTATCGCCATTTGTTATCGTTCTTGGCGAGTTTTGGCGGAATATCGCCAAATTTGGCGATAATCTGTCATTGTTTGGTTCATGCTTAAAATCTCGCCAAATGTCTTCGACATTGACGAGTTTCGCCGAAATATCGCCAAATTTGGCGCCAAAAATTATTTCCTATTTTGTATAACTCTAAAACTTTAACCCGTAGATTTTTTAACTTTGTATTTAGAACTATTGTAATATCTAACTGTTTTCAATATCTTTTTTGACAGCAATCGACTGAGAATTTATTTACAGGGTGAGCCAAATGACTTTAAATACATTGAGGTGTATGGATGCATTCAATTCATTGAAAGTCTGTGGTCAATGACTACTTTGGCTATCCCCAAAATCTCGCTGACTATCTCAAGTTTGTCGGCTTTTGGTGAAATATCGCCAAATAAAGTGTCAGAAGGAAATCTTTCAAATTGAACTCAGCTTGGCGATATCGAAATATTTGGCTAGAAATTGCTAAACCTTACTATTATTGATATTTTATCTCTTTCAAACAAATAAATTTAGAGGAAGTGCATCGAAAATATTTTTGATCTAATGGACGTGCAAGGAAGTCATGTGTTGGACACATCAGATTTTTTACAGAGGCAGGGAGAAATTTTCTATCTTCATCCTTTTTCTAAATGACAATCTTTTACTGAGCATTCCTTTATTGAAGTCTCCAATACCTAATGATACTTTATTTTGCATTTTTTAAATTGAATTTAGTAATTACTTCCTTGTACGTAGTATAAGGAAGTAATGTGATCCCGAAAAATTTTGGGGGCCAAATTTCGACAAAAAATCCGATTTTGACTACCTCTAAATTTAATTTTAAGAATTTTTTTGATGCATCTCATCGTAGGCTAGCATGCACGATCATATTAACGCGTCTGCAACTCATTTTGACCAGCGGCGAGTTTATTGTGGTCAGTTTTTCCATGCCGTCTGTACGTACGTACGTAGGTACGTACGTACGTATGTATGTAACTCGCATATCTCAAAAACTATGGGTCGTAGAATGTTGAGATTTGATATTTAGGATTGTTCTATGATCTAGTTGTGCACCTCCCCTTTTGGTCGCAATCGAATGAATAGTTTATGTACAGGACCGAACAAAAGATTCGAAATACATTACGCTCTATGGGCCGAAATTCATTAAACTCGCATATCTCAAAAACTATTAGGCGTAGAATGTCGAAACTTCATATTTTGGATAGTTGTAACATATAGTTGTGCACCTCCCCTTTTGGTTCCATTCGATTGGATAGTTTATCTACAGCACCGCCCAAAACATTCCAAATGCATTACGCTCAATGGGCCGAAATTCATTAAACTCTCATATCTCAAAAACTATGAGGCGTAGAATGTTGAAACTTTATATTTAGGATTGTTGTAACATCTAGTTGTGCACCTCCCCTTTCGGTTCCATTCGACTGGATAGTTTATCAACAGAACCGCCTAAAAGATTCGAAATACATTACGCTCTATGGGCCGAAATTCATCAAAGCGTTTTTTAGAGGTATTGGGCTATTTCAAACGACTCAGAAGTGATATATGCTGTAAAGAGTTAGAAAATGAATTTCTCCATTAAAAAAAGTATCTTTATCATTTACAGTTCTGCTACAGGAACACTCAAAAGATTTCCAATACATTACGGTCAATGGCAATTTTAGGAGATTCATCCATTTCAACCACAATACCGTCCTACCACATAAGTTAGGTAATGGTCCGACCACGGTCACGTGTTCCCTCCAGAACTATGCCAAAAGTCGCCAAGCTTGGCGACTTTTTTGTGTACGTGTGTGCATATTTAACTCTCAAATCTCAAAAACTATTGTGAAATTTCATATATAAGATTGTTGTAACATCTAGATGTGCATCTCGATTTTTGGTTAAAATCTAATGGAGAGTTTATTTACAGGACCACCGAAAAGAATTTCAGTACTTTAATGTCTATGGACATCTTCAATATAATACAATTGTAGACAGTCATTGTTTGGTACATGCCCAAAATCTCGCCGTCTGTCCTCGACCTTGGCGAGTTTTGCCGAAATGTCGCCAAATTTGGCGATAGTCAGTCATTTGGTCCATGCCCAAAGTATCGCCATTTGTCATCGTTCTTGGCGAGTTTTGGCGAAATATCGCCAAATTTGGCGATAATCTGTCATTGTTGGTCCATGCTTAATATCTCGCCAAATGTCGTCGACATTGACGAGTTTCGCCGAAATATCGCCAAATTTGGCTCCAAAAATTATTTCGTATTTTGTATAACTCTAAAACTTTAACCCGTAGAATTTTGAAATTTTGTATTTAGAACTATATTATAATATCTAACGGTTTTCAATATCTTTTTTGACAGCAATCGACTGGGAATTTATTTACAGGGTGAGCCAAATGACTTTAAATACATTAAGGTGTATGGATGCATTCAATTCATTGAAAGTCTGTGGTCAAGGACTACTTTGGCTATCCCCAAAATCTCGCAAACTATTTCAAGTTTGTCGGCTTTAGGTGAAATATCGCCAAATAAAGTGTCAGAAAGAAATCTTTCAAATTGAACTCAACTTGGCGATATCGAAATGTTTGGCTAGAAATCGCTATATCTTACTATTATTGATATTTTATATCTTTCAAACAAATAAGTTTAGAGGAAGTGCGTAAAAAACATTTTTGATTTAATAGACGTGCAAGGAAGTCATGTGTTGGACACATCAGATTTTTTTAATTCATTATATGACTTTCTGGAAGTTTCAATTGATTTTTAAAGTTAAGTCTACTTAAAATATGTACATTTAAAATGTGTTTGTGAAATATTTATTAATGAAAATTATAACATGGATGCTTGTGCTGACAGCCATGTTGTAACATGGTATTTTACTAGTTTAAAATAGTTGTTTTAGTTACGACTACAGTACTGCGTATGATGATCACTCCATACATAAAGTACTTTGACTAATCTTTTTTTTTTGTGTGTGTGTGTGTGTGTGTGTATCGGAATGTCGAAATCAGGTGTAATAATTCTTAATATAGAAATAAATTAATGAACGAAAAATAGTATTATTGTGAAAAAAGCGTGGGGTGCTTTGTGTTATATTTTTTGTATCATTTTTGTACTAATCGTACTGATCGAATATTCTCAAGAACTCATATATGGAGCACCCCACGGTTTTTTCACTATAATACTATTTTTCGTTCATTAATTTATTTCTATATTAAGAATTATTTTTCGCTTTTTAGTTAGTTCAATTTATCACTTAAGCGTGTTTTTTGGTTTTTTAAACTATATATTTATTTTTCATTTTTCAGTTCTATTTGCTATAAAAGCGTGTTTTTTAGTTTTTTTTAAACTGCATGTATTTAAAATTTATTTTTAATTTTCGATATCTCTCATAAGACACTAAGGAGCACTAAGTTGGAAAGCACTACAAAGAGATAATTTATTTTCACTGTGCACCAGTGGCGTGGGCTGGGTATAAAATTTAAAGCTAAAATTTAATTGTAAGCTAAATATCAAATTGTAAGCTAAGTAAAGGGTCCCATTTAGCCCCCTGAGCCCCCCCTCTGGCTACGCCCCTGCTGTGCACCAAAGTATTAATCAACGTGCAGTTAAATGCTACCTTCCTCACTAAAAAGGAAAAATAGGTCTCTAATCAACAAATAAAAGTGTGTTAAAAAGAATGGCCTTAACATGTTCTTGTATTCAACTCTTCCATAATGTGATGGATGACGATATTTTGTAAAAATAAAAATATTGTCGTGACCAGGATTCGAACCTGGGTTATTGCGGCCACAACGCAATGTACTAACCACTATACGATCACGGCCACAGTACGAAAGGGTTTTCTTAAGATTGTAATATTTGGAAGTGTTCTACTTTCAATAAGGATAAGAAATGAGGAAATTATTTAATCCTGCCGATCCTGATCAGGATAATGAGATAAACTGATAAAATTATTGTATTGTCACCGGTTCATGATAAATGTACAAAGTTTGAATTAAATCTGATCGTTTAAAGTGGGTCAAAATCGAGTTCAAAGGAGTCGGTTACAAACATACAAGCATACACGTACCCTTAGTGGATAAAAAGTACAAGCTCTCTTTTCCAGCCAGCGCATGCGCACTGCCGATCTCGAGAACTTAGAAAAAGTTCTTCAGAAGCGGGAGAAAAGGGACGGTATATTAAGTTACAACGTTAGTACGTGCGTAGTACATGCGTAATTTTGCTGTCTTATACAACTGGTCGACTCTCTCCTTTCCTACCCCCTTTCACTCCTCAGATTCTCCCCGCAGTTCGAAAAGCCAAGCTGATCTCTGACGAGGGGGGCTCTACGGAAGCTGACCGTTTTCACTCCCCCGCTTTAGTCGACCAGTTGTATAATGAATCGGAGCAAACGGAGCCCTTTTTCCCAAAAAAAAACCCCAGGGATTTCCCTTGAACAGACCAGAAGTGAAAGTTACGAGCTGAAAACTTCTTGTCAAGCTTTCTAAACTTTCTATTTATGCAATTAAACAGGTTTTGGCACATTATCTTTTAATAAACATTTATGAACGTTTATTCACATTTTTATACATTTAAAATTCTTTGTAAAAAAAAATTAATGTTTTTTAAGGCTGTAAGGGTATACTTTTCGAATTCCGCTCTCGATTTGTGTGCACATTTAAAATTCAAAAAGTTGTGCGCGCACAGGCCGCAGCGTGACACAGCTGGTATATGCGTACGGTATACATAAGCGATACACATTTTTCTCCACATGTTGTATTTTGTTCTATTTAATCAATAATTATGTACGTGAATTTATTAGTTATCAATAATTATGTACTTACGTTGTAATGAACAGTAATCCTGTTTATTTGTAATGAATGATCGATTTGTAATTCAAACTAGCTTTGTACCCTTCATACGGGAGGAAGCAGATATTTTTCTAATACACCTGATTAAAGTTTATTCAATCAGAGCAAAACTATGGAATTGTTTCACTTGTAACCTGGCATTACGATAGTTGGAAAAAAAAACTACTTTACTTCGTGCAAATTTGTAATATAGTTTGTTTGTTTAACGTTTAGAGTTCTACCCACAACAGAGGAAGTTATTTGAACTTCATCTATGAAACCATAGCTCTTGAAACGGTTCGAATATTTCCGATAATAACCTAACCTGAATGGCTATCCCTGATCAGCAAATTGCAATTAGTAATCCAATAAGATTCCGCAAAGATATGGTTTACATCAGTTATAATTAAATTACCAATGATAATTCATTCAGAATTTTTAATTAAATAAATAAACACGTACATGCGATACCATTCTTTATTTTTATTTATTTATTCTAAAGTTAAACAAGTATCTCTCTATTCTAAAAAAAAGTAAGGGCCGCTGTCGTCGCCGCTGTCAAAAGCTTGTTCGCCTATCTTCTCCTAAACCGTGGGGATTTGGAATACATTTCGACTAAGGTGCCCACAGATTTGAAAAATTCCGAGGAACCTGCTAAGCTGACTTAAATTTCGAAAATCGAATTATGTTAGAAGATATTAATAAAAAAAATAAACATAATAGTTGCCACATTTGGCATAAAATTATTCATTCTTTTGCAACAAAGCGTTTCCAAGTATCTAGAATCGCGTGTAATTTACAAACATGAGTTAGAATTACGCCTATTTTACGCCAAAATAAAAACTATATGAAATAAGTAACTCAAAATGTGTTACACAAAGTTGACAATTTTCAAATAGTAAGTTCACTTAGACAACAGGAGTTTAGAATTAGTCATTATTCGGCAAAATAACTAATATCTTGAAAATGAAAAATAATTAAAATGCAGATTATTTTAAAGCCGGTTCGGTCCACCTGGATTATTTGCTACCAGTAGAAATATATTATATATTTAAACTATGCCATTATAGCAGTTATAGTACACTTTGGATAGGGCGACGAGATGGTACATTCGTGGTGCCAAGTACGCCAATCTGCAAACGATTATGTAAATGAAAATATGGATAACGGTTTTCCGGTAACCTTAAATGAACAGTAATTATAGGTTGTGGGCATGTGTAAATCGCCAAATAATGAAAAATCGCCATGGGTGGCAAATTCGCAAGGTGTCCAATAGTTTTTACATTATTAAAAATACAGCTGAAATAGCTGTTCTGATTTTATTACGCTTTAGCTCCTAATTAATATAAATTTGAATGGCAAGCTTAAATATCATTGTGTTTCTGAGGAGTGCACATAATTTTTCCAGCGATTATAAGCGGAGTCCGCACTCCAGGTGTAGTATAGCTCAGGACCCGTACAACACGGATTCCCATAACAACATACCTTCCGTGTTATGAGGGGGAGGGGGTCTACTGTAGTGCGAAGTTTAAATTTTTATGTACCAATGAACATGCAAGAACCAAGCAATGTGTAGCTCAGTAACATTCTATCTGATCCAATCTTCGGGTTTTGTCTGTTGAAATTATGTCTTTTTTACGAATAAGCCTGATTAGGGGCCGAATGCCTCATACGAAAAAGCGAGCGTAGCGAGTCTGGGGGCCTTGGCCCCTAGTATTATAAAAACATTCTCACCATTATCTATCTCTCATATATTTAGGTAGAAAATATTTAATTACAATCAATTTTCTAAGACATAGAATCCAAATGACCCCTGTCACGACCATGCCCATGCACTGCTATGCATGATAAGGATTTCATTAATAATGATTATGAACATATTATTACTGTTCACCTCAAAATAGTACAGGATATCTATTAATAGAAACTTGTGGGAAATGGTACCGAACATACGATTCCTTCTAAGTTTACTTTAAATCGTATACTATAACAAGTTTCATATAATCGAGATTATTTTATACTAGCTGTGTGCCCGTTCTTCGCACGGTAGGAAAAGAATATTTTCCTAAAATAAATACCTGTGCCATAAAAAAAAATGCAATTTAGGTAGTCTCTTTTGTTGAAACTATCATGGTATACATTAACGCAACGTAGGATTATACTTTAGTTAGTTGCAAGACGACCGTTGAAAAATGATGAAGAGACCACTTTTAATTTCACGAAACATTTATTAATGTGGTATACTGTGCTTCAATTCATATTAACCTAAAAAATCTAATACTACCTATTACTGCCTATTACTTATTAAATGTTATTGATCTTCGTTTCCCCCCTCTCTAATGCTCAATTTAAATAATCAGTGTAGGAATTTGAAACCAGCGGTGCCTTTTCTACTCTTTGATGATTCTTAGCAATTTATACATTAGCATAAACAATAAACATTATTTATAATGGTTGCCATTAAAACACCTCTCCTTATCTTTTTAAGCATAATTCTTGTCAGATTGGCGCAAATTTAGCACCGCAAATTATTTCATCTCGCCGTGATAGAAAATATCCAAGGTGTACCAATCTAAATATTTAAATCCTCTATGGTTCAGTTTTGTGATAAACATCAAACTGTGTAATCTCGTGGAGATATTTAGAATCGCTCAAATATCGAAAAGGGTGTTAAATTGTGTAGCAGAGTTTAGAATTTCACGCAATTTTTTTAATTTATGATGTTACGTTCTGACCATGCTTGTTTAGTCTGGTTATTTATCCTAGTTGTTTTCAAACGGATTAATATTGTAACTCACTTGCAACAGAGCTTATTAAAGTTAATTTTGAGATGCTGGTGTGATGCCTAGCTAATCAGTATTTCAAATATTTTTCAGAGCTATGTTGCTAATGGATAACTAAACAAGCTACGAACAACTTTGGTATTTTGAATTAAATAACAAAGATAAACTTACAAGAAAAAGGCATTTTCTAAGGTAACAGTAAAAATTTTCAATAATAAAATCGAACTTACAAGGCAAATTTGAGCAGACGATCCGGGATCTCGTCGCATGTTGATCACCCATTTTCTTCTTCATCTTTAGAGAATTTAGCCATTCTAAATCCATTTCTTGAATGATTAGAACGATTTATGGCGGCACAACCACCCATAATAACAAATTTATTGGTTTAAAATGCAGAATAAGACTAGCAAGCGGTGTCGCCAAGGAGTGCTGTGTTAAGCCTAATGTGGGCAATTTTCAGAAGGCGTAGGTGAGCTCGGTATATAGGAGTCTTACTAATTAAGATTTCTATTGCATTTTTAAACTCGTGACATCATAATGACGTCA